>RHGJ01000004.1:200893-230242 GCA_005281535.1 Taphrina confusa | reverse complement strand
GGGGGGGGGCGGAGATCTGCCCAACGTTGAGGAGCGTTGGAGGAGGGCAAGAGAGTCTGAAGGAGAATTGTCCAATGGGCGAGATGCGTGAGAATTGATCGATCGCGAGTAGTTGCTGCTCATCGCCAACTCGAGAGTAGAAACTACGCTGCAGCCAAGATCTTGCTTATGTCAGGCTCATCCTCATCATGCACAAACATCATACGTACTTTCTCTTCTTTCGCGCTGACCACGTAGCATTTGGAATCTGCTTCTCGTGTTTGTATCGTTACCGCACTGCTGTCATGTTTGTTTGACATCTTGACCCGCGGAAGAAGACTGCTGTCAAGTGCTTCCAAGGCTGGTCTTCCCCCCGGGCGAGACAATCTGTGGCGTTTTGCGGATCCGGGAGCTTGACAGTCGCTGCCCGATTGAGACACTTTTCATTCCGCCCCATCTCCCGTCATCAACCCGCTACAAAGAGATCTCTATCGAACGACCGTCTGAATATCATACATATAGTCTCCACCACGAGACGGAAGATCATCACTTGAATTGCTCCTGCTCTGTCAGCGTACTTCATGGTCAGCAGGAACCGACGGCAGTAGTCATTCCAAAGTGGACCAATCTACTCTAGACAACAAGATGCTCAAAGCAGAACTACTACGTCCTTCGCTCTCCGTCATCCAAGGCGAACCTACGTGGAGTCGAAGTTCAAGTACCGACTCTCTCAAACACATTCAAGGACTCGTTGATTCTCGCTCACCGAGCAATCTAAACACATCCCCTCGACCAAAAGCTTCCTGCCGGACAAAAGAAGCACCTGAGGAAGACAAGACCTGTGCTTGTGGACGTTCCCACACAAAGCACCAAGGTGCTTGATTCAGGGGTGAAGTGTTCATTGTCGACATTGATAGAGGATGGCAGTGCGGTATGAATGAGTGTAGTTGCGGACGAAAGAGAAGCAGGAGTCAGTGAATGGTTTCGTGCATTGAGTGAGAAGCATCATGAGTCAGTATAATGAGGGGAGAAGAAGCGTATCAAGCACGAAAGAGGAGCAGGATCAAATCCAGAGGCGACAATTTATGGGAGAAGCATATGCGAGAAGAAGCAAAGCGAAGAGATTGAGGCGTACGGACGAATGCTGCAGCATGATGATTCCACCATGAAAGTTTCCGAAGAGCATTACGGTGGAAGACACGCTCCGTGTCGACAGCATGAGAGTATACACCAATCAGAATTGCTCATATACATATACATACAAATACATATAATCCATCAGTACTAACACAATCCACAATCATCCAATCATTGAGACTTTCATTCACGTCATTAATGCTATGTGCAAAATATTCATTACCGCCAAGCGCTTTCCTTCGAAAAATTTCACGTGGCATGCACGCTTGACCCGGTAGAGTATGCAGAAACACAAGAGCTTCGTCGAGACTCGATGGGCGTGGTAGAGAGGGGTGTTTGTCCGACGTACGTGTTTGGCCGTAGTTCTCTCAAAGAAACGGGAAGATCCATCTGATACCCTGCATCTCCCTTTGCCGTCCGCAAGGCATTGAAGCCCTTGATGATCAATTTATGCAACCACGCATCGTCGACGTGCGCCTCGACCAATTTCTTCTTGGTCTGTTCCACCGTGGCCTTGCCGAGACTCTTGCCAAAGTCCAGTGCCGAATGGACGACTGTGGACATACTGTTGGCCTGTTTATGAAGCGTCAAGACTTGCGAGGCCTTGATGACATTGATGGCGAAATCAATCATTTCCGGATGAAACTTTCCAGGCAAAGACCCAATGATTGACATCTTCACCAATGCCTCATCCTTTTCCGAAATGTCTTCCGGCGGTGGTGGAAGTATGTGTTCGTGGTTTGGTAGTAGGTAGGATGGGATAGTAAAGGTCGCCCCGACTCCATTGATGCAAGCAATCTCATCGACTGATGACACCTTGCGTGAGTCAAGGTCGTCCGGATTCGCGCGAAGCACCAACACTTGAGGCGCCTTGACAAATGTGATGATGTCGTACTGTGTCAGCATAGGTACCGAAGCGAGACCTAGGATATTTGGCAAGACCACACTAAAGTTGCCGTCCACCAAGAACGATTTGACCTCATCATGCAATTTCCTAATCTCCTTATTCTCTTCCGGGTAGTACTTGAAGAATTGAGTGTCCAGGATCGTGTTCAGATAGTCTCCGGACCCAGTGAGCACTATGCTCGCAAAGTGCACCGGATGGTTGTAAGATACAGGGTTCAAGAACAAACGCAGCAGTATCGGCATCTTCTTGATCATCGTTAGCATCCATCTGGGCACGAGGCTGTTTAGATAACTGCTCTTGATCTGCTGCCGTGGCGGGTTCGGCACAGACGTCTCCGAAAATATCTTTGCACCTATGGCTGCCTTGATTTCGTTGTCGTCTTGGATGCTGCTTCCAATCTCTGATCGAGCTCGTCTAGTTGTGTTTGTCTGATGAATGTGCTTCAGACGCGAGTTGTACCTTTCTCCTGCCAATTGATCAACATCTCCATGGGGAGAGATCTGAGACAAATCGCGGGTCGTGGATGGTCTCTGGCCATTTGTCATGGACTGTTCAGCTTCCCTATTATCTTGATAGTTGTCGCGAGAGGGTAAACGATTAGGTTTGACGGAACTCTTTATGCTCCCATAGACGTCTCCAATGCTGATGTCCCGCATGATTCTCCAGACAAATCGATCCGTCTGGATGGCAATTTCGAGATCATCATTGAGCTTGACTCCGACCTCTACTCCGTGAACTTCGACGGTCATAGTTCGCAGACTGAAAGTAAAACCTCGAATGACCAGTAGGACAGGCACATCGCCGTCATCAATATCTATGGCAGGTATGTCGAAAAAAGCAAACTTGTCCTCGTGAAAATTGAACCCCGACAAGAAGAAGCCCAAGGTCCGTCGTAACAACCGTTGTAAACGGCTATCTGATAGTATGGCCAGAATGAAGATTGTAGGATAGCATGTCACCACATAAAAGTCGTAGAAGAGCCACGAGGTACTGAGCAAAGTATACCCGAGATTCACACTGCACAAGGTCAAGGCTAGTAACTTAGGAGACCTTGAAAGCCAGCCAAGACGACCAGAGAGGAGGAAGAAACACAAGACTGGTGTGCCAGACTTCCACCAGCGATATGACCACCCATAGAGAGCCAGGGTGAGGACTGACATGGCCGCAAAGTACCATTGCATTGGTAGGCCGTAAAGTCCGTGGAAAGGATCGTTGGCTCCAACTGTATCGCCCTCGTCATAGCCACTGTCCGTGTCTGAGGGTTGTACATTTGTGCCATCATAACGCTTTTCTATATCACGAATATTTTGAGGTGCATTCATGCTTGTAGTACAAAAGCTTGTACTACCAGATCCGTTGTGGCGCCTGAACGATTCCTCGGCGGGTGATTGCTCTACGCGCACAAGCTAGCGATACTTTTCGAGCAACAATAACTAGGTGTCGTTGGGCATTGCTGGCTACACTTTCTTTGGAAGCAGGGAAACAAGCTTTTGGAGGGCAGAAGAGGCTGTCACATAGAGGACCGCTTGGCTAGAGGGGTTGTGACCAGGTGGTTGAAGGTTGGAAAATGACGGAATTGGTGATCCCCCATCAGCGGGAAGGTTGCCGTGCTTGCCGAAAGTGCCCAGGTGGCTTGCAGCAGACAACTTCCACCTTTTCTCACCTCTTTCACTGCAAATGAGTTCTCGAGTAGGCAGTTGGCAGCATCGCAGATCCAGGGAAAAGAGTTGCACCAGCCCCAGCTGAGCCTCACACCTCAATCTTGACCTCCTGCAGGGCTCTCACTCACTCATACACGCTCTCAGTCTTTTCTGCCCATGCATCCACTACAATCCTTACAAGACTTCCTTCGTATGTTATGGAGATGAGCTGGCTGGGTGCGTGCTTATAGCTATCGACACAATCGTTGCTGGTGCCTCTCTGCGTGACACTTGTAAACCTGAGTAAATTTTTACTTGTGAATGCACAAGTCGTGGTCTTCTCATTCTTTTTCGCCAGTCAGCACTGGTCGCTAACAGTTCAACCATAGCCTACCCAGCTGAAGTCACGGCATTGCTCACAAATAACAAGGATCGTTGAAATATCATACTCATGAGAATTGTAGATTGTGTTTTGACATTCGCTATGCAAAGAAGACACGACAGCAATCTGAGACGATTTTCAGATCACTGACAAGCCTCATATGTATGTAAAAAGATTTTGACTTGGGAAATGCATCGAAGATCTAGTAAAAGAAACCCAATACCTTTCCTCCGGTGTTCTTGGCACGAGCTTCCTCGTGGGACATGATACCACGCGAGGTAGTAAGAACCATGAAACCAACCTGTCGAGAAGGCAGAAGCTGAGTGACCCACTTCTCAATGTCCTTCAGCTGAATGTTGAATCGTGGTGAGATGACTCCACACTTGTTCAATCGTCCGTTGAGCTGGATAACGATCTTTCCGGCTCGGTGGTCATCGACTTCCTCGAATTCACCAATGTAACCTAGTATATCAGCAACTGTGCAGATCTCTTTGACATGCACGGAAAACATGCTGATGAGAATTGTATCGAGAAATATGATAGTCATCCTCTATGATTAGAGGTAGACCCGGAGAACGCGAATTGATATCCCGAAAACTTTAAAAGACACATTCCCTAAGAATCCTTGCGGGGAGTATGCGCCTAGTTATCGCTCGGATTTATTCTCGATACAGATTCTCATCGTGATATGCTCGCTTTGGTGCCAATCAGTTGTTCTTTACTCACCATGCTTCTGCATAACCTCTAGGAACTTGACAATGACTTTCGACGAAGGTCGGATGAGGACCTGTCGCTTTCCAGCCTTCTCGGCATTGACAATGTTGTTGAGGCAGTCGTTGAGTACGGATTGTCTAACCATTTTGACTATTGTTGGTAAGCTCAAGAACTAGGGTATGCTAAACATTCCTAGCTCTTTGCTCTCGATTCGGTATCCAGCAATCATAAGACACATGGAGGCTCATCGAGAGTGGCTCAGGGATGCTTGCCGGGACGTAAGACTGACATTATCGGTGTACTAGTTCAGAACCTTGCTAATAGCGATGACTGAAGTAATAAAATCTAGTGTAGCCGTCAGCCTGAAAAGTTGTGATTCGATGTGCGTGGGCCTGAACCAGTCCTCTAGCGGCAGCAGTCCCGTGTCCACGTGCAAGTCTGAACAGAAAGTGTCTTGGAATTCCAAGGTTGTCAAGATTGTGGCTGACAACTGATCAAAAGCTGATCGCAAGGTGATCACCAATACCCAAGCTCATATATATATCGTACTACCAGACTGATTACCTACGGAGACTTAACGAACTTAGAATTCGATCGTGGCCATCAGTATAGTTCTGAGCAAGAGTATGTGGTGCAGGCATTGGAATGCCGACCATGACTGACTATGCCGATTCACTTCAGTCTCTCAAGCAATCTCGCGCTCGTGAGGAGCTTTCGACCCATCAATTTCTTGAGACGGTCTGATCGAGGATTGAGACGTTCTTCATGGGCGTGTGACATTGACTTTGTCTCGCACGGAAGCAAAATTATTGCATAATATGTCTTACTTTCCACATCTTACAACAGATGTTTCGTAGTAAAACACGCAAAGTCAATCAATTTATTTGCGTATATTGCAGATGTCACATCACATGTTGGGGCCAAACAAACCCAAACATCAAAAATGTCGAATGTTGTCAAGAATATTGCATCGAGCATTAAGTTCGATGACTCGATATTTCGCTCTCAGTCTCAGGACCTGATGAGGGTCCACTACAGCCATCAGCGACTGAGCTCATGCACCTCAAGCAGACCATCGGTCGCCGAATGACAAAATCAGACACGAACCAAAACCAATCTCAATCAAATCAATCTGCTGGCATCAGGTTCCTGCTCACGACCGATTGCGCCCCTCATCTCATCAAGCACCTGTCCCCAACGACACTAGCCCGCTTTCGCAAATCTAGCCTCTACGCAACCAGATGTTTCAATAGTGTCTCTAGTGCTGTCCTTGACGCATACTGCGAACAATGGGCCGATCCTCTCCCGAGCATCTACATACACGATCACTTTATGACTCGAGCTTGTACTTGCGTCTTGACATTTGCCGTGGATCATCAGATATCGCCAAACGAATTTGCAAGCACCAGATTTTCCAACGTGTTTTGGTCGAGAAGCACTTCTGAAGAAACTAGAGGAATCGAGAGGGCCATCAGATTGGGAACTTGGTGTGATGAGCGGCGTCCGATCAGTGCTCGGAGATTTCATCAGTGCTGCATTCTGGAATCGAGCAGGAAATCAATATGGCGTAGAGTGTCACAGTGGTTTGAACGACCTACTCCATGATGTATCACAGATGTATATATTGTATGAGAGCAAATGTACATCATGTGCGAATAGAACAAATCATTCATGTACAAATTGCTTCGAAGGAAAAGCACAGAAAAGTCTATAAAATGTACATCACTTTGCCATTGCCACTACCAGAATACGCTTTCGCCCCAAGAATCCTCCTTGCCAAGACATATGCATCAACGACGCTGCGAGGGTCCCGCATGTTGGACGTCTCTGACATGTGCTCTCGTCCACTGACTGTCGGCGGTATACCGCTGCACCGCGTCCGCGAGTATATAATCACAATCACTCATGTAGGCTTAAAAAAATCAGCTTTGACCAAATCATGGAGAGAAAAAGAATGGGTACTCACTCTTGGCCATGTCGTAATCGGTGCATTTGACAGTGACCATGAACCGCTTCAATTTCCCCTTTTTAATGTCGTCATCGTCGGGTCGTTGACTCAATGATTGCGTCGCGCCCGGAATAACGATGAATGCTCGTCCTGGCAACAATGAATCTGAAAACAAGTGATTCGCTCGTCGAATTTCCGAAGCGGGGACGCGGTACGAAAGGGATAATGCATTGATCGAGTCTTGCTTCCTGACGAAATGATGTACTCCAATTTCCTTACCATCTCCTCGTTTTTCATCACTCGAATTGTCCCTTTTCTCGTCATTGTACTTTTCGTCAACTGGTGCAGGAAAGTCGGCTTCGTAACGCGGTAAATCCTCTTCATAGTCCGGCACAGACTCGTCCGTCAACGGAAGCGACAAGTCTTGAGGAATCGGTAATTGACAAGTAATGCAAGTCCTCGCCAATCGAGTATTCTTTCTCGCGCAAAGACCACACACGAACCGTCCACAACAAGGTGTCGCCACGGTTCCTTTTCCGGAATCGTCATAACTATAGCACGACACGCAAGAACGTGATGCCGTCTTCATCCTTGACAATCCTACTCTACTTCGATCAGATCCTCTCTATGACGGTATATAGTCAATTATATCATGCGTCGTCATCTGTACAATCGACATAAACGTTTCTCATTTGTGGAGAAAGTGGCTCGAATTTCGCCACCAGTTTTTATGATCAGTAAGTACTTTTATGATTGCAAGAGACAACAATTCCCCATTATACCTTCTATATTACTATACTAAATGGTCGGATATATAGGTTGTATATATATTCACTGCGACTCGAGAGACTCTTTCGTGGCAATACTGTCATTGTCTTCCTGAATGCTCTGCTTGGCAATGAGTTTCGGATCGCGCAGACACAAGGCGAATCCAATGATTGGAATCACGAGACATATTCCCACGATACACAGTAGTCTCTGGACGTGCTTGTAAGAATCAATGACGGCGGTCCTGACGGGTGAACCGAGCGGGTAGCCGATGAGAGTGGTGTACGGATCTCCATAGATTGCCGTGGCCAGGGTTGCGTTGCTCGACACGGCACCGATGCGCGTCTGCAGCTGTCCCGGCAGGATGTTGGTGTACATAGCTCCAGAGACGGCGGAACCGAATGCGCTACCTACATAAAACAACGAAAGGTACAAGCCACTGACAACGGCCAAATGCTCGTGCTTCGAGGCTGCTTGAATGGCCGTCAGGGTCGGGTAAGTGAAGAAGCCCGCACCGAAACCCAAAAGTACTTGTGCACCAATGACACCAGCTACGGAGCCGTTGCCTGATCCTCTAAAGTAGATGAGCATGCCGAATGCTGGGAGCCACATGACTGTGCCAAAGACGATGAAAGGCTTGACTCTCTGTACTCGGGGCAGGGCGATGACCATACCACTGATTGTTCCGGTGAGCACTGAGACAAAAGTGTACAGACTAGTGATTCGAGTGGCAGAAAGAACTGATTGATCGTATGCAACAATCAGGACGGTGTAGAGATAATCACCTTGCATATACCAAGCAAAGTCGAAGAGAACGGCAACACCGAGAGCGGCCCAGACACCACGATCCTTGAGAAGTCGGAAGGGAACGACTGGGTGCTTGGTGAAAAGTTCCCACGCGATAAAGACTGGAATCATGACGAACCCGACCACCAAAGGAGCAATGATGTGAGCTTTTCGCCAGGTCGAGGTGATACCACCAGCAAGTGTTAGTGGGACGAGTAAGAGCGCAAAGACGGCAATCATGAGTATGATGCCGACGACATCGAGCAACCAAAACACTTGGGTAATGGTCTGAATCCAGGTGAGACCTTGGAACGGAGTGGCCAAGTCCTTGAGAACACCGGCTTTCTTGGCTTTACGGCCTCCGACCCAGAGGTTGAGAACCAGTGGAAGAGTGACAATTGGCAGAATGATGGCCCACATTCCGATTCCCCAATTCCAACTTGTACGCTTGAGAACGGAACTTGTGACGTTGCCCGAGATCCAAACATTGATGAGGTATGGCAGCGAGGGAACAAAGGTTGCAAGGACTCTGTACCTGAGAGACACCATATCTCCAATGAGGACCACATTCAGGATCAAAATTCCAGAGAATCCTACTTGGTACAGGATCACACCAGCGGCGAACGTGTTGATATTTTTCGCAGTCGCCTCGATGATGGTTCCAATGACGTAGAAGAACAAGGAAAATAGAATCAACTCGAAACGCCCAAAGACATCAGCCAGTTTAGCGAAGGTCGGTTGTGAAGCTGCTCCAATGACGGCTCGTAAGACGTTCAGCGTAGATAGAAGACCGATATTCTTGAAGCTTGAGGTAGCATAGGACTGGTAGGTGTATCGAATTGTGCCATCGAGATCGTAGGCGTAGGACATGAGAAAGATGGACGCGAGCAGGACCAAGATGGCTGTGTTTGTGTATGATGCTGCGAGTGCCTCGACCCGCTTGACGCCAGGTGACTTGTCGTCCAGGAGCTTGTGCTGGTCGTTGAAGTCTGTAGGAGCAAGTGTCGGATCGGCTCTTCCACCATTATGCTTGTCATGTACCGTTGCGGCATCATTGGTATACTTCATCGTGCCAGCTCCTGCAAACCCCTACAGTGTTTCCAGTACAAGTGTTTGATGAATTGGCAGAGGCGTCAAAGAGGACAAGCGAGCAGGCAGGATAAGGTCTTATATGTTGAACGAGGCTTCGATCGGAAATGAAAATTTCGCGACTGGTGATAGGAGAGGGGCGCTTTGGCCTTGTGAGAGGCACACTTGTCACTGGTGGTGGGTTGGTGTCGGTTGGTCGTGTGAATATGGTTGAGTGGTTGAGTGGGTGCAGTGAAGTGCGTTGAGTAGGTAGGTGAGCGAGTGAGTGAGTGGAAAGAGAAGAAGTTGGATCTGATTGTGGCTGCTGTGCACAGACAAAGGGGAGATTGATTTGGCGCCTTTTTTTCTCTCCCTCCCTCTCTCTTACTCTTTCTTCTTGTTCTTGCTCTTGCTTTTGGCGGTGAAAGATCTGATAGCAGCCTCTAATTACCTACAGTAGGCACTGTATTCGCCTGCCTATCGTGCCTAACACTGAGCAGCATAGACTGAAGTGTGTGAAGTGTGTGAGATCTGATAAAAAAAGTCGCCATCCCGAAGCCACTTCCCGAGATTGGCATCAGCCACGTGCTGTCACTGTGGGTATCTGATCCGAATTTGATGAGCCTCCCACGCTCCTCCTTCTACAGACTACCTACAGTATGTACGGACTTGATTCCGAGTTTCACACTCGGCCGATTTCAACATGCTCATGGGCACAAAATCTATGAATAGTGGCTTGACATGCCCATTTCAAGCACAAAGACAACATATTACGCTCTTCTAAATCTCGGAACCCTTTGGTAAACACACACTGACCACGGCACTCGCACTAACGTCCCTACAAAGTTCTCCACCCTCGCTGCTACACCAAAATGACCTCCTTGTGATTGACCATGGCATACTCCACAGACAACCTAGGCAGTCTTCTTGACCTCAGGATTCTTCGCAGCTCGTATGGGGCTGATTTGGGGATTCACGGCAGAACTGGTCCCTGGAGTGCCTGGCGCTGCGGCCGAAAGTGGTCGACTCCCGTTCGCATCTGCCGACTTCACATCCTTTCCTGGCTGCAGCCCCTCCTCTGCAGGGGTCGTTTTCGGTTGTGCGGCAGGCGTGTCGGAGTCATCAGTCTTTACAACCTTTCCCAGCTTGAAGAATGATGCCAGAGCACCGGAGCTCTTCGTTGGCTTGTCCTCTACTGAACTTATGGGTTGCTCGACCACAACGGGCGGAGTTACAGCGGTGCTCTCGTCCTTCTTGGCTCCAAGTGCTGCGTCCACTTTTGCGGTTCTCTCGATCACACCACCATCACTTGACAGAGCCGGACTTGTGATTTGCGCGGCATTGGAGGCTGTACGAGCTGCGACGACTGCAGAGGGAGATGAAGCACCAGATTCTACGACGGTCTGAATTGACTCCATCTGTTTTGGTTCTCGCATTGTTCTGCGTAAAGGTTTTTGCGTACTAGTAACCTTACGAGCTGAGGTGGAGGTCTCCTGCATGACGCTCTCGATGATCTGTGGTTGTACGGTGTCTGACCTCGCCACAGTGTCGCTTCGAGACATAGGAACACTTGTAGCAGGCGACACTCTGGTCTGTCGCGCTTTGCAGGCTTGTCGCTTTGCTCGTTTGTCGCTCACCTTTTGCTTGACTCTGTTGATTCGTGCCTCTGCACTTGTGCTAGCACCAAATCCGCCGGCCATTAGCCAAAGGTATATGGCATAGATGAGACCGGGAAACCATCCAAGGATAGTCAAGCCAATAGCAATGATGACTTCAGCACCACAGCCAGTCAAAAGAAATACTCCTAGAGGAGGAATGAAGACAGTAGTCAAGAGAATGACGACAGATACAAGATCATCAGATTTGCGAGCCATTTTCGAGGTGTGTTGGTACGGCTGGAGTCTTGTGGCAGCATCCATATATGTACTTCCGAATGTGAAACTAGCGATTGTATTGGGGTTTCAGCAAGACGATCGGAGTGTTTGTGCTATTCTATCCGAGACAAAACGTCGAGCTGATTGCTTTGAGCTATAGATCTGCGACATCATTGGTGTAAGCCAATATCAGCACCTTCTGGAATTCGTGGCTCTGGAATATTGACACGGAGTTCTTTCTTCACGTGAGAGTCGATACTGAACCTCTCATCCCGACCTTGTATGATGTCAGGATGGATTTGACCATCTTGCGTCAAGGCCATCATAAGCTGTGGTGGTCCAAGAGGCAGTACATCGCCTCGATCGGTTTGCCACAGATGATAAGTCCTGATCGATTAGTGCAATTTCGTCAACTTCGGAAGTACACATACTTCCCCATCCACCCAATAATTTCTGACATCTCTCGAGTTTCAGCAGCATCCCAGACGCTTGAAGGGACTCCTGTGGGTTTTGGCATGTGTAACAATCCCGACTTCACCTCATGCACATGTGAGTGCCAGTACTTCTTTTCATCTTCTGGCAAAGCCTCAAAGCGCGCAATTGGTATCATGTATTCGACTCCGATCAGACGTGCATTTTTCTCAGAAGAGTCATAAATTAAACATTGTCGAAGCTCTTTCGATTGATGAGCGCAGTAGTGGTTTGCCTCGACAGATCGTGACCTGTCACTATCATAGACATGAAACGCATTCAAAAAGGCACAGATGTTCCTTGGCGGCGAAAAGTCCTGTGTGGCACCGGCTACTGCTTCTAGGACAGATTCTGTGATATTCGACATGGATGCACAGGTTTGATTGCAGGATTTCCCATCAAAGCGCTTCCCGATCTGTATGTATACGTAGGAAGTTTACTGAATTTCCTCTGCTTGCGTCATGAGGACGGATAATTGTGGAGTAATTTTGCAAATGCTCGGCAAATTTGGCCAGCTACCTATTCGAAGACATCAACCTTTGCCATTCATGTGAGTGTACACAGAATCCGACCTCCAGGCTATTGAGCGGTCAGTGACCGATATATCCTCGATGCTGTCTCCACTTGCAGCCATAGTCTACCGTCGTAGGTAATAGATGATCGTGACAATCATGATCAGGAGGATTAGTAATGGGGTCCCGATCGCTTGCAAGAGAAGCACGGCGGCACTAGACACGCGTACTGACCCAATTAAGCGTTCATTCATGATGAAGATCTTCTTAGCTTCATCGACCACTTGATCTCGTTCTGCATCATTGAGTTGCTGTAAGCAGACTCTGTCGAAACGTGCTCGATGAGTTTTCTTGAGTTTTGTGGTGTCTTCTGTCTCGAATTTGAAGATGTTCGTGCCCCGCTCAAGAACTTCGGCGTGCGAGAGACCGTGCTTGGCAGGATAGAAGCCTGTTCTTTTCACAATCTTTGACTTGATGATTTGTCCGCCCGCAAAAAGTCCTAGGTACATGACTGAAACATAAGCAAGAAGTCGTACTGGCTCCTCCTTTGCAATTCGTCTCACATGCGCCATGTAAGATTTGCCCTCCACAGAATGACAGGCCTCGAGCACGGATTTATCGTCATTGTAGTAGAACAATAGATCTTCCTCAATCTTTTCTGTTCGTGCGAGCAGTGGTTCATATACAGCATCAAAAACGTCTCTGAGGTGGCCTTGACCTCGTGTGCGAATCTTCTCAACCTCCTCTTCAAATGTCTTAAACAGCCAATAAAACGTCAGAACGTATTCGCGCCAATTTTCAGCAGACCGAAGCGCTAGAATCATCTTCATCGAAGCAATTTTGTTGTTGCGTTCGTGCAGAACCTTGGTCTCTGCGGCGATGCGGTCATTGATTGAATCTAGAGACTCGACAATCTTGGACATGGTAAATCGCCTCAGTATTGTATTTCTTCAAGAGTGATTTTCTAAGGACCGTTCTAATGTAAAGAGTGTATTAGTTAACCTATATCTAATATGGTATTATGGGCACTATTGTACAAGTGAGAAGGTTGTACAGGTCAAAGGTGGAGAGAGGAGCCCTTCAATGGTCCCTCTGATCTGGGCTACTAGGTGACTAGGTGATACCTGACAGACCCAGAGCCTTCATGAGGTGTGTGCTGCGTCGACGGCAGAGCTTTAGTGAAGACATCAGCTTTCATGTTCTCTATGCAACAGTATTGGACTATCAAGGTCTTTGTGTTTGTCAATTCAGCGACATATTTGATGCAACGTCGACATGCCGAAGTCTATCCGAACGGCACGTCTCTTGCTTGATTTCCTTGTTCGCCGCTAGGTTGTCAGAGTAGGTTTGAATGGACCTGGGAATATTAACATCCATTTGTCGAATTATTTGTGGCATCCAAAGGACCGATCTAGCAGCCTTTGCGTATGATAGATATTCTGCTTCGTGGGTGGAGAGCGTAACACTGCGCTGTCTTGACGACATGCTTGGTGACCCTTCGTGGTATCCAGTTGGTTGCATCATGAAAACTAGGTCATCTCCAATCTGGGCGGTAGAAACGTGCTAACAACAACGCTATAACCTGACCAATACCTTCTGATCTATCGTATACCTAGAGGCAACTACCCGTTTGTAACATGGGTCTTTCATCGCAGTTCAGCTGATATGGATTACATTTGATATATGCCGTGTAGTCTTTCCCATGTTGGGTCGAGTCACTCATCTAAGCCTTGTGCTCCTAATCCTAGCTTGAACATGCAAACCCAGCTGTCGTAGTTGATTGCTCCTCTAAGGGGTTTGATCTTCATGTTGAGAGAACAAGACTTCTCAAAATGTTCTGTTGACATGTTTGTGATTGATTTTGAGCGTAATGAAATTGATACTCAGGTGTTGTGTTAAGGAATAGAAATCCTGTGAATCTTTGATTCTTTGTAAAACAAGACAACTCAGTGGCCATGAATTGCGATGGACCGCACGTTCTGTTTCCTAAGCATCAAAACTTGTTAGAGCGAAGATCGTGAACAACAAAGCAGATAGTTCGCCGGTAAGAGAATTCAACAACGCAACATAGTCGGCACGTCCCACATTATGCACATCTTTCTTTGATGTTGTAGAAGCCTGCACCCACTTGATTATAGTGTGTAATGGCTGTATAGCCTGAAATAAAGGCCGATTTACCTTTCTGGTTGCCAGTAAAGCATCCTGAACTAGACTTGTTTTGATCTTGAGCGATTCTGTTTGGGAATGTCGATACCCAAAGCCGTTCGATCTGAGCACCTCGGGTCGAGGCGTCCAATCTGGAAAGCTGATCTCTTGCTCGTGTATCAAACAGATTGCGTTCTGCAAGAGATCAAGCATCTTAGCTCTTTGATCCAATGTAAGTCTTGCCAGTTGATTTACTGTACCAAAGTAGGAGGCAGGTCGAGGGTGTTCTAGCACCTTATCTTTGTCCTTGATCATATATGACCACGAGCCTACCTCTAGCCTTTTCACACACTTAGGACTGCGTTTGATCCTTCCAAACTCTGTTGGGCAGTCCAATTCCAACAGAAGTTTCAATTTCTGTGCTCTTACTTTAATGTTGGTATGATATGGTATGAACACTGCCGGAAGTCGAGCTCTCCCAATTGAAATGATCTTGATTCTGCCATTCTGATTCAAAAAGTTTTGAAAGCGCTTTAAGCTTCCGCCTAGAATGGTTTTCTAGTCCACAGGTCATCGTAGCAAATTGCTCCCCTACAATGACCATACTTCTGATGCGAGCGACGTGTCTCACACAAGTAGTATAGTAAAAAGTAGTACTAACATTAAGCCAATAATATGGTGGGTTTTGGCTTCTACGTGAAAGCACCAGTGATTGTACAGTACTCCTCTAGTTTAGTTTTATTCGTACGTAGTGGTTGACGACAAGCGTGCGAATAAAACTCAACCAGAGGAGTACCAATACGGTAGAGCAATGAAACACTCCACAATGGAAGCCGGGAGCCACAACGCGCGCCGATGTGATCAGCTTGAACATGACAGTTCAATCGCAGTACAACCCCGATAGAACGATTCAGGGTTGTGCCAGGAAAGTTCTGGCTGGAGTGAAAAGCTTCGGACTGTAATCTTCAATGATACTTTTGCATGACCCGTCACCCAGCTCTCTGCTTAGACTGATATCAAATTCTATAGATGAGCGGGTCACAGTCTGATCTTTTGGATCTTACTGCGACGGTCGAAATTGATTCGGCTCTTGAGTTCGAATTCGCTCACATTTAGCGCATGCGAAATTAGAGCTTTGATACAAATGAATTAATGTACAGAGGATTAATTATATAACTGCTTTTCATCGCTAATCGAAATGCTTTTAGAAGGAAATAAATCATTATGCTGATTGTGATGAATGCGTGCCAGACGTATAAATCTGCTCCTTTTACTTGCCCAAGGATGCCCCTACCTTTACTTTCTGGCCCTCCTGCACAGTAAACTTGAAGTCCTTCGGTGCCTCAAAAACGAGTACGATCGTACTTCCCAGACTGAAACCACCCATTTCTTCACCCGCATGTAGGGGATGTCCACCTAGAACTCGACTTGATTTTCTGTATGAAGCTTCCACGAAACCATGCTCAGGTTTGTCTCGATTCAAGGTGTTAGTTTTGAGCTCCTTGTCAAAGGCAATCTTGATGCTGCCAACATTGGTGGCTCCAACAGGCGTCATTGACATGAAGCCATGCTTGTAGCGTCCGAAAAGGACGACACGTTCGTTGAGGACAAACAGATTTGCTACTCGCCGAGCGATATACGGCGAGACACTAAAAAGTTCACCAGCAAAGTGCCTACGCTTCTCTACAACCCAATTTGTAGGAGAATGAAATCTGTGATAGTCTCCAGGCGCCAGATACACAACAGCGAAAAATAAATTATTGCCATCCTTGAGTTTGCGACCGTTGCTCTCCTCCACCGCAACCTGTGATCCTACTTCGATGACATTCTTCGCCTTTGCTAGATTGTCTTCCGACGAGATACTTGCATCCTTGCCAGGCGTCTCGTGATCTTGCCCACCTTCGGACCCGAGCAGGTCATCGAGAGAATAATTGATACCATTAATATCCGCAAAGTCCTCTTCCTGCTTGACACGCGCGTTGTCCTCACTATCAAAGGCAATCGAGAGTGGATCTCCTTTGTTCTCACCTCCCAATAGCGCATCTAATGAGTATGAAATCCCTTTGACCTGTTCAACACGTCGACCTTCAATTCGTCCAAAATGTAAGACTTTGCCATCAGCGGGCGAAACGATCAAGGCGTCATTATCGACAGGCCGAAGCCCTTCTTCCAATTCGCGATAGAAAAACTCAGCCAGGTTTCGATATTTGGTCAAGTCTTTCTCTTTCATTTCGGACAAGTCGCAACCGAAGATCCATGAATAGAGCTTGTATCCTGCAGGTCTAAAGAACACGGGCAAGTCAATCTCATTGAATCGACCCCATACGCGAGAAATACTGCGCAATGGCAACGTCTCAAGTACGTAGACTTGCCAGGGGCCTGCAGGCCGTATCTTTTCCTGCCCTGAACCCTCTACCGCATAGTGATCCTGAAACTTCTTCTTATACCATACGGCTCCAACTACAGCTATTCCCAATCCGACCGGGATGGGTTTCCACTGTATCTTGCTGGAACGTGTGCTGTTCGTGGACGAAGAGTTACAACGCTTACTGATAGTACCGATACGATTCCCCGCGGGTCCAACTAAGAGGGAACGCCAGGTGCGGCTGGTCAGGGGAGACCACTGCATGATATCGTTTGAGAACGAATGGTTGCACTAAATTTGAAAGACAGCAGTGCTCAGGGCGGATCAGGATGGTAGAACCTTGATCATCGGTTCGTAGTTGGCTAATAGATATGTTTGCTACGATGGTGCTGTACATGCGTGCTACGGGTAAAGGCTCATGATAGCACGGTACCGTAGATGTTGGCTTTGCTAATCGCCGTGTGATACGGGTGGCTACCTCGCGCCTACAGTAAATTGACTTTGACAGGCGCTCAAGCATGTGAATCTTGTTGTAGCCCACGCCTAAGTCGCTAAAGCCTGCTCGCGACGGACACAACAGCTCAGTGTAGAAAATTGACACAATTGCGATGACAGTGCTGGAAGCCCGGCTGGTCTTCTTCATTGTCAATTCATGTTGGAAACAATATATATCACTCGACACGGCTTTCGGAGCAATTGGGAGAACACGAAATGGTCTCCATCTCCTACTGGCATTGACGCCGATCCAGCTCTCGCTTCTCATGGCGTAGAACAGGCAATCGAATTAGCTTCCCATCTGCAAGAGACAGCTCCACATATAGAAAGAATATATACTTCTCCATTCTATCGCTGTATTCAGACCATCGATCGTACCGCAGCAGCTTTGGACCTGCCGATACAAGTCGATAACGGAATAGGCGAATGGTACGGTGTGACAAGGACTACGCATCCTTCACCTGCAAAGATTGAAGTGCTCCACGGATTTTTCCCAAGGATAGACAAAGATTACAAGCCATCGATCATTCCAAGCATCAAGGGCGAAACTATGGACGAGATACATGACAGAGTCAAAAAGGCCATCAAGCTAATCATCGTGGATGCGGAAAGAAACGGATGTCGAGCTATTCTGCTGTGTACTCATGCAGCGACGAATGTAAGCTTCTATCAGTATCCTTCATTGAATGCTACTTAAAAAGATATAGATTGCGTTAGGCAGGGCCTTGACAGGTGAACCTGAAAGAACTGTCCACACCGGGACCTGCTCCTTAGCCAAATACGTCCGCGACTCGAATCAAGAAAATTGGTCGTGTGTGCTTAATGGTGATTGTAGCTTTCTACGAGAGGGCGAGGAACGCAATTGGTGGTTTGACGGAGATATTCCAATTTACGAAAATGAGTCAAAGACGACAAGTGGGCGACAGGTTTCAAGCACCACAGGAAAGCTTTAGACCTCAACATTTCGGTGCACAAATGTCGTCCCGGAACAAAGTCTGCTGTCTCACGATAGCTTTCCGGTTGTTGCTTGGTCCTTGTCAACTTCCGAATGCTAAAGTACGATAGCCACTGTTGTCCTTATAGCACCACGCAAAGTGTTCGCGTGTACTTGCTGTGTACTGCAGTACGAACATCATGGTCAACCTTGACTCGGGCTTGTGCTGTATTACGCACCCTATGAAACTTCAATCAACAGATTGATGCCTGGAAGCTTTTTGTCTCCGGTGTTAGAGCGATGTGCTACGAGTAGCAAGTCAATTTAGAGGCGCTGTAGGATACTATAGGGACGGTCCGCATACACGTCTGTCGATTTGTGCTATCAGGCAACCCAGACGAAGCTCATACTTACAAGTAGTAAGTGTAGGTACGGTAGGCATTGCCAATCTCGTGCCAGGCAACTTGCCGCCTGAGCGCCTCTCTGTCATCCTTCGCCCAAACCAAACTTTCTCTCCACCGGACCCCGAATTTTGTATTCCAAAGCAAGGTAGCACAGCCAGACCCTCCGCTGTACTCGAGATATATCACTAGCTTCTCCCTGACTATTCAATTGATCTCAGGCAATCAAAAATGCCTCTCACAATGTCAACCATGAAAGCTTTCAGAACTGTTGGCGACAAGAAAGCTGCTGTTGTGGACTATCAAATCCCAGCACCGTCTGAGGACGAATTGTTGGTCGAGGTGGAAGTCATTGGACAGAGTAAGCATTTTTCATAGTGAAACTCATGCGAGAGACTAATGAGCAAAGATCCGACTGACTGGAAACGTAACTCGATCCCTCCTCGCACGACATCCAGAGCTAATGGTTGCAGACGTAGCTTACATTACTCCAGAAGATCGTGGTGTTGGTTGCGACTATTCAGGCACCGTCGTTTACGATGCACACGGCTTCAAGAAGGGCGATCGTGTCGCAGGATTTGTCCACGGTGGTGCTTATAAAGAAGTCGGTGCTTTTGCAGAGTTCCTGACGACAAAGCCTACTCAAGTTTTCCGAATTCCAGAAGGCACAAGTTTCGAACAAGCTGCAGGATATCCGATCCCATACATGACTTCTTGTCTTGCGCTTTACCAGAAATTGAAGCTGAATGGACCACTTGACAACAAAAAGAGTGACGAGTTTGTGCTCATCTACGGAGGTTCATCTGCCGTGGGGCAACAAGCGATACAGCTGGCTAAGCTATCGGGTTACAAGGTCATTACCACAGCATCACCAAAAAATTTCGATCACCTCAAGAAACTTGGTGCAGAGGAATGTTTCGACTACAATGCGACTGATGCTGTGGAAAAAATCAAGAAGTACACACATGCTTCATGTCAGTATGCTCTAGACTGCATTTCGCAGCAGGATACCATTACATTCACCGCGAACTGCTTGAAGAAGGATGGTAAGGTCGTTCTACTACTTGCCAAGCCGGACAACCTGCCAGAAAATGTCGAATATATCAATGTCTTGGCATACACTGTCACTGGAGTCAAGATCCAGTACGGTCCGTTCAATCTTCCGGCTATCCCGGAGGATGCAAAGTTCGCACAGGAGTGGTTCAAGACCCTGACCCAACTGCTTAAGGATGGAAAGCTCACTGAGGCTCCGCTCAAGGAGATGCCGGGAGGTCTCGATGGTTTGAACAGTGGATTTGAGTACATGTCCAGTGGAAAAGTGAGTGCCCAGAAGCTGGTATACAAGGTCAAGGACACCAAGAAGTAGACACACCCTAACTGTAGTTTCTTGAGAAAGAGTTCTATCAGGACACAGACTCTACTGTCTGCAGTCAAATTCCTCAACAAATGTGGAGCCGTGATGTGCAGTTGAACTTGACAATTTCAGATTTGTTCCTCCTCCATCATGATTTTTCTGAAACACACGAAATAGCAGTGACAAGCTATGCCTCCAAAGCGGACAAACAAGAAGCTCGCGAAAGAGCACAATCTCGATGAATCAGATATCGTGGAGATTCGTGAAGCGTTCGAGCTAGTGGCCAATGGACTCCCCACGATTCAAGTGTCCGCTACGAGAAGTGCCATGTCGGCACTAGGTCTCGATCCGACGCAAGAAGAGTCTCGCCAAATCAGTGCTCATTTGACGCACCTCGTCGCTTCCTCAGAAAGCGATGGCGTGACTTTCGATATGTTCTTGGACGTCGTAGCATTGAAAATGACGTCGAGAGATAAAGAGAGTGAAGTGGATCGGGCATTTGAACTTTTCGATCCTAAAGGCACAGGTCGAATTACTATTCATGATTTAAGGAGGATAGCGACAACTTTGGGCGACACGGTCAAAGATCAAGACCTTCAAGATATGCTTGAGGAAGCAGGTGGATCATTTGCGGATGGTGTAAACAAGCATCAATTCGAACAAGTCATGGGACGAGCTGGGATATGGTAACTTCGACCAATGTCTCATTAAAAGACGACGGTCTGAATGATAAGAGGTTCAGACAATTTCTTGGTATTATGCTATATGTTGAGGATGGTCTGACGAAACAGAAAAGAAACCTTGAAACTAGGATTCATGTACGAAATGCTACGTCAGGCATATAAATTGTCTGCCGATTCATATGACGCCGCGGACCACGAATTGAGGATCGTGGGCGTGTTGGGCATATTTAATGCCGAGCTCGTCCACCAAGGTGCCGACGGCGTTTGAGCAAGCTGTCCAGGTGTAAACAAGTCGAATGACGAAAATGGATACCCAGCAGAAATCGGGCCGGACTCTAGGAGTTGCCGAGATAGATTGAGTTTCGGCTTCCTCGTGAGTCGTTGAGCAAGGGTGCGCGGCTTGACGGGAACAATTGTCAGCGTCAGCAGTACGCGGACGCCATTGTCGAGGACAGTCCAATCGGTATATGGCATGGTCATACAGTTCAGCGCAACTTCGCCCGAAGTTATGCAATAATTCAATGTTTCCGAATGTATGGAGACTTGCAGGGACTCGAGATTCGTCTTTACGACTCGACTGGTTTCATCAGTACTCTTGCAAAGGTACAAATCGCGCGGGTATATTACGCTTGATTCCATTCTACTCGACCAGAAACGGAATCTGTAGGAACACAAATGGCCGGATCCAGAGAAATCAGTTCTGCGTCCCCAAATTGGAGAATACAAGAGACGTCCTCGAACGGGGCGACGATCCCGTCCGCCGCCAATATTCCAACGACGACTTCTTGAGGTTCCGCGGGCGGCGTCGACAACGAGATACTCGGCATGGACGTGGGCGCATTCACAAAGTTGAGGTGTATCGGTGACGAGAGATCGGGAAATAATTGAGTACAGGGAAAAGAAGAGGTCGCATAGACGTAATCTGATGTATTCGGAAACGTCAGATCCCATGGTGATGACGTGGTCGACGACGAACAACAAGAGTCTGTCGAAGATTGTGTATGGTGATTGCCCGCTCTACTCGCATTATTCTTCTTGAGTCTGTGTCTATCCAAGGGATGAATCAATTTCTGCTTTTCCAGTGCATTTTCAAAGACGTCTTGAACAGTGGGAGAAGACGCGGCAGACATGTCGTTCCACTCTTGTGCTTTCTTCTTTTTTTTATACGGGAAATGTCGCGATATTTGACGTGGTTCTGCAAATTCCTTCACAGCCTGGAAAATACACGAAACGTCTAGGCATTCCAAGTAGATTGTTGTCCGGATGAGACTTTTACGCTCCGGTTTCGAGTATTGCTTGAAACTTGTCGCACGACAATGATTGCACCACCTATGAGGATAGTGACATTTTTCTCTACTGTATATACATTATTGAATACATGTATATATATATGCTCACATCGATATTATATAAAGTTTTTTTCTCCTATCACATTACTATACATCATTCAATCTTCAAACAAGGTCTGTATATCCTTCAACGTCTCCCTCCTCTTTTCTTCCTTGGACATGCCTAACGAAGATGCCAAAAAGTTTTTCCGTTCTTGAATCTTGAGCATCTTTTCCTCGACACTGTTTCTGACAATGTACCGAAACACCTTGACCTCTCTCGTCTGACCCATACGATGAATCCGGTCGATCGCTTGAGATTCAATCGCAAAGGACCACCATGGATCCAACATGTATACATGATGTGCATTGGTCAAGTTCAACCCTACACCACCCGCCTTTAACGAGATGATGAATGTCATATTTCCCGGTGTATCTTTAAACTTTTCCAAGACTGCCGCTCGATCCTTTTGTGACATTGCTCCGTCCAGTCGCAAGAACGGCAACTTTTGACGTGCGAGAGAGCGCTGAATAATGTCCAAAAATGATGTAAACTGTGAAAACACGACCGACTTGATGCGTGGATCCACTCGACGCGTCTCGTGCAGGGACTTGATCAACTTGTCAATCTTGGTGGATCCCAATGTCCTCTGTGCAGGACGGAGAAAGATTTGCTCTGGACCGCCATCGCTCTCCGGAGCGTGTCTCACCACCTCCAACAAGTCGCTCGCCGCGACCGGTTGCCTACAAGTATGACAGAGTGGATCTTCGCCACGAGATTCCTGAAACTTGATGTGCTCTAGCAAACAATTCTTGCACGCCATGTGGAAACACTTTGTCACGGTCTGATCCTCTATTGGCTCCTCTGTACATATCGGGCACTCCTTCTCGGCGCCATCGGAGATTTGTTGCAACACTGATGCACCATAACTCGTGGCTTCCTTTTCACCATTCGCAGCGTCTGATTGGAACTTACTTATAAGTTCACTGAGGTCGACGTCTTGCAGAGGGTCCTGCTCCGGCACTTCCTTGGCATCGATCGTATCCTCTGCGGCCGCCAATTCAGATTGGTCCACCTTTTGCTTTACGAGTGTCGGATCACAACAGCTCTGACGAAGTCGCAGAATCATACTCAGGATGTATGTATAATTCTTCATCACAGTACCCGCCATAGCATTCTGGTTGTACTCTCGTCGAGCGCGCGCACTGATGAAATTGTATACGTCACGTTCATTCTCGCTAAGGTCGAGATGGACCATCTCGATTGTTTTGCTCGGCAAATCGACAATTGGCTTTCCATCCACGTCTTTCATGTCCTTTGTACGGCGCAGGACTAACGGCTCCAAAACGGTCTGAACAACGTCTAGAGCTTTGATGTACTCTTTCGACTCGAAAGGTAATGTGATGAAGGTTCTCCAGAAGGAATACACTCCCCAAGGCTCAACACCAAGGTAGTGCACGAGTGAATACAAGTCCTCGAGCTTATTGACAATTGGCGTGCCAGTCAATGCCCAGCGCTTGTTCGCCTTGATGTTGTAACAAGCTCGAGAAGTCTTGGCTTGACGGTTCTTGATCGTGTGGGCTTCGTCCAAAACCACACGATAAAAGTCAACAGCGAACAGACCTGATGGTTTTCCGGTTTCGAGGTATTTGGTGTACTCAGAAAGTACGACTCCGTATGAAGTGATGACAAGGTCTGGCGCATTCCTGGCATTAGGACCAGCACATAATCTTGAAAGGTTGATAGCCTTCTCAGTGCCATAATATAAGAGAGTCTTCAACGTACCCTCCTTGGATGCATTCTCAGCCTCCGAGTGCCACTGCTGTATCAGTGTCAGAGGCGCTACTACTAAAGTGGTATGACATGGCTGAGTCGTGCTGCTGAGTAAATCATTCGTATTACTCATCAATGCACTAGTTTCCTGGCGTTCCAGTTTAGCGGTGTGAACAAGACTAAGGATCTCGATTGTCTTTCCGAGACCCATCTCGTCGGCAAGTATACCTCCCCGACACTCGTCCAAAGCATGCGGGAAGCTCATCGACATTTCACCCGAATAGGGATTCATGTAGAAACAAGAATTATCGAGGTCGCGAGCATCTGGATCGTTTGGAAAGTTGTACTCTTGCCATAGAGGATGCATTGACTCGACCTTTCGTGCTTCGTCCGAAGTATGTTTTTCCTTGTTAACCATCCAATGCAAAGCTTGTTTTTGATATGGCTTCAATGTGAAACTGAACGTCTCGGCAGGTTCCATCATGGCCATGTTGTGATCGAAGGTTTGCGCTTTCGAGTACAACGTGTCGAGCTGATCTGCCTGCAATTCTTCTCCGTCCTCGGTATCATCATCAGAACTAGACGTCTTCGTACCAGACTTGGGAGTAGGAATCTCAATCGATGCCTCTGCCATTTGCGCAACTTCTTTTGCAGATTCAGATCCTCGACAAGCTCTGAGACCAATGAGTTCGAACAATTTGACTAGTGAAAACCTCCTCAACTTCAAAATTCGTTCTTCAGCAGATTCCGTGGAATTGTCAAGCGAATCATGGTCAGCGGACGGACTTGGTTTCAACTGCATAGCGTTCTTCTTCATATAACACGACACCATCAGATCAACATTCGAACCGACTCGTGCACGATCTGGCGCGAAAATGACGGTGGCTTCGAAATAACAAATTTCGAGATCCATCAATGTCGAGACTATGATGGCGGACTCTTGTTCCAGTCTTCCGACCTCAGTGCCATCAGGCAGACAGAAGCGGGTTATATAATTTGCTTTGGCTTGTGGACCGACTCCCGGTCTAGTCATCATGGGCTTGGCTGCTGTTGATGTCTTGGCCATAGATCGATTCTTAGTCGTTGTACTAGGACTTTGTCGTGTGATTTTGAGTTTCTGATCAGCATGCAATGAAGTGCTCGAGGTGAGGTAGCCCTGGGTACCAAAGCTTCCAAGATAGCGCCTCTTCCATCTCGGCACCATTGAGTTCGCATCACGCTTGGGTACGATCCCGTTCGAGGTCGTTTGAGGTGTATTATGTGAGGGTATCGGTGTAGATGGAGGAACTGATGGTTGTTGAGCATTGCTCAAACTTGTCTCTTTGTCGTCCTGCATGATTGAACGACCTTGGTCTGTGTTCTTCCAGGACCCATCAAACCACATATTGACAGCGTCCTGTACCGAGCCATTTGCAAGTTCCTGTAGCACGAGGATTGTGGCATGATCGACTTCTTCGCCGACAAATTCTCGAAATTGCACAGTAAATTGAGGCACAACCGGTTCGACTTTGATCAATGGCTCGGCCAAGAACCGTCTCTTCTTGAACGGAGGACCATCGCTGGTCAAAGACATCATCTGTGCCTGCCCCGATGTTGCATTCGATGCTGTGGCGGTATATATTTGTATACCTTGTGGGCAGCAAAACGGAGTAAGTCGCGATGCGCGTAAGAAATTGAATTTCGACTTTGGGCTGCCGCCGCATCTGCAGCCACGCATTCATCGTTACTTGCTCTACTGATCACGATCACACAACTATTCAGCAATCGAGTTGAACAACACGGACAGTTCTGATGCCTTGATCTTCTAAGATTTGTGGCCAAATTGCAGCAGAGGTGAAACAAGCAATTGAATCCAAATCATTACTTGCGAGAGCCGAGCCACAAACTTTTTGTATGCAAGATATGTTACACTATGTCATGAAAAGTCCCGAATCTATACTCGTGACTCGAGCCCGAGCATAAACTTGTTTGTCTGCTCAAGTGCCATAAGAGTCAGTATTGCTAAGAGGATCAGCCGACAGTACATGTGCAGAATCAAAGACTTACTATGAGGTCCTATCCTCAACAAATGTGCAAAGAATCCTTTGTAGAGTGCGAAGAATCCTTCTGTACGGACAATCTTCACGAAACAGTCAAAGGGATTTTTGTACAGTGATTTCCCTTGTTGATTGTATGAGCGGGTCAGGATCGTGTCGAATATGTGCTACACGAGTTAGTGGTGAGACCGGTTGTAGTAGCTACGACTGACCATGACGCAACACACTCCTACTCCAGAAGCAGCTGACGCTGCCAAGTGCTTTCGAGGGCCTTCCTTGATCAAATCATTCTTTTCGATGAATCTCTTGGAAGCATTATATATGGGCAATTGGACACTTGAGCCGGCGCCTGTTCTCAAAATCGCTGCATCAGCACCCTTCATTAACCCTCTATAGCCTGAAGTTGCAATGATCTTTCGGAATGCATCAAACACCCCGGTGTAGTTGTGTTGCGTGCCGATCGCATGAACTGGACTGTATGACTGCATTCGTGTCTTGACGAGGAAAAAGGGCGAGCCGAGGACACCACCCATGATACCGCTGAAAGCTCCAGATAGAACATTGACGGCCACGACCTGTTTATTGCGATCGCCGTACAAGAAATCGTTTGTATTCTGACGGATTGGCTCGTAGAGACCTAGACGACATCCATTCAACGCAATCTGGTAGACGTACTGTGTGGTTAGCAGGTTTACTTTCAGGTCAATTCTGATTCCGTACTGCCGTGAGAAGACCTCGCTGGAGTCCTCGGATACCCTCATTCTTGCCAATGACTCCGAGGGCTTGAAAGACATTCGTGTACACTTTCTTGACCTGACCTGACGATGCAAGCTCTCCTTGTAATTGTAACCTCGTCTTGACGACCTCAAGTGGGTTGGTGACTGTAACGGCAAAGCAAGCTGCCATGCCTCCACTCACGAATCCGCCCATGGTCGACAGCCCCGGAGCCTTGGGCTTCTGCTCCTGGAATTTTGTCGTCATCTGCTTCGGCCGAGTAGACTATTGGAGCTTTTTAGTGGTAGATTCAGCGACTCTCCAGCAACAAATCAGATGACATATATTCTGTGATATCTTCGGGAGTTGTAGTAAATCGCCGGCACGAAGCATGGGCAATCTGCAACGCCCGGGGAAAGAATTAGCCACATTTGGAAAGTCGAGAGAGCGGCAGCCAGACAGCCAAAAACAAGATCTACCCGCATGGCTTTACTTTGCCTTGACGCTCAACCATCTCATCAAACAATTGACGTACAACCACACCTCAATCTTTTGTTCTTATTTCCAAAGAGCAAGGAGAGCTTGAGTACATCGACGGCGATAGGAGTTAGTCCATAGTTACACAAATTGTCTGTCGTCATCGTGACGGAGCCTGGAAGCATGTCGTCGCATGTGACAATGGTCAAGTTGGACACTGAGATGCTATCAAAATTCAAGCCCTCCAAGTCCTTCAATAAATCGGCCAACAAGGCACACATTACGTCCTTGGACTTTGACGATACGGGCAATTACCTCGTGACGGCGGCACAGGACGAGAGCATCCAGTTATACAATGCAAAGGAGGGAAAACACGAAAAGACACTCTTCAGCAAGAAATACGGCGTCCATCTGGCCCGATTCACGCATAAGAGCACAAACATCGTATATGCCTCCACAAAAGAAAATGACACGTTGAGACTATTATCACTTCACGACAATTCCTTCATCCGATACTTTAAAGGTCACGAGAAAAAGGTAGTCTCCCTGGAAGTCTCTCCATCAGACGATCACTTTCTCTCGGCGTCTCGAGACAATACCGTACGACTATGGGACCTATCCTCACCAAACCCACAAGGACTCCTGCACGTCCCTGCCCCCTCTCTCGCCACATTCGACCCTACAGGCTCAATCTTTTGCGTGACTTCCCACGGGACCGCCTCAATCATGCTCTACGACCTCCGAAACTTTGATAAAGAACCCTTCTCGACATGGACCCTCACCGACGACGCCTTCTTGCAGAAATTCTCGTATCCTCCTCGCATGCCAACCTGGACAAAACTCGAATTCTCCAATGACGGAAAACTGATTCTCCTATCGACCGATGGAGAGGCCCATTACGTCCTGGACGCTTTTTCGGGAGACATCAAGTATCGCTTGACCGGACACCAACCCATCCACCAAAACCACTCCACCAGTGGAAATGCCACTTTTACTCCCGATGGAAGACACGTCATTTCCGGTTCCGCGGATGAGAGTCTCGTCTTTTGGGATCTCACCAAGGACGTCAGGAACGACCGGACAGTCACGCCCTCCCACATCACCCCTGCCGGAGCACTCGATAAACCGCTCTGTGTCGCCTTTAATCCCAGAAACGCCATGATGGTCACCGCAGATACCGAACTGTTCATGTGGTTGCCCGACCTGAACGAATCGAGTTGAGAGTTTTTGTCCTTTAATAACTTATTCATAGCGCCGGCATATAGAAGAATCAGGAAAATAGTCGAAGTATTAGATGTTTAATTCTGGTCTTCCTTTTTCTATCCTTATATTAATGCTTATTTCTACTATGCTTAATTCTCATTAGTGTTGAAAACACGATTCATGACTATGTTGTACTAGCATCAAACTTGCTGATGAGCATCGGTGCGTTGTCCTTGCCGGTAAAGATCAGTCCCCAGTGCAGCTTGCCTCTTCAGAAGCGCAGGAGCGAACACGACAATGAAAACCAGGGTTGTGAGAAACATTGGCAGAGTGTCGAGTGCGTAAAAGTACACTTCGTGCACCATGAGATACCCTTCGTGTCCCATAGCGTACTCAACAATTCTGTAGATGGATCGTATCAGTATGAGTGTGCCAGAGGCATAGATAGCGTAGATACATCGGCGCCAAGGTGCTTTCCAAGATCGCTCCTGACCTTTCTCAGCACAAGTATAAGCTGGCGAGTTGAAGTCCTTGAGCATCGCTGCAGTAAAGTGCCAAGTGAGCCAGAGAAAGACAGTGAATGCCACAACCTGAACAGCAAGACCAAAGATTGTTGTGCCCTGTCCGATACTGGTCAAGTTCTTCTTCTTGGCACCCTGTAAACCACCACCAGCTGCTTGTAGGAAAAGCGAAAAAGCGTCTGCTGCCACAAAGATCTTGGTTAACCATTTCGTGGACAATTTGCTGTACTCTTGTGCATCCATGCAGATGATGATTTTCTTCAGAATCATGTAGACAGTGGCCGAGAAGAATGCAGGAGGAAGCAGGAGCAAGAGTCCTTGACCAATGTATGGCCCGAGCTGGTCGACGTGATCCGCGCTATAACGTCTAGCGCCATAGCCTGCTGCTTCACTGATGCATCCGATCAGGAACGGGATAAAGTACCAAGCTTTATATCGAAAGACCTGAACACTGTAGAATATCGATGCGGCAGCGAACCCACCGGCAGCGACATACATCAGTGTCTCATTGGGTATGTATTTGAAATAGTTCTCTTCTCCCATGTTGTCAATATTACTTGTCTGTTGATGGCAGGGAGGTCAGATGAAGTTGCTGTCGAGCACTGCAGGGATATTTCCTTCCTTTTGTAGTTCAGAAGATTGGTCAGAATTGACAATCTGAGAGAGATACGTCATTGCGTAAATGAATGTGAAGCTCATCTACATCACACGAGGATGATGATTGCTCGGGTTC
>RHGJ01000004.1:6161-195226 GCA_005281535.1 Taphrina confusa | reverse complement strand
GGGACTCGAGAACGCAAGTCTCCGTGCTGCAAGTTGTGGGCTGACCGCACGATTGATCACCAAGTGCCGGGGGAAGGAAGCGTCCTCGAGTGGTCAGCGAGTAGAATCTCTTTGATATGCGGGCTCTCGGGGATGTATTGGCTACCTACGAGCAATCACGCTGTGAGACTGCTCTCACTCTGGACGAAGCAGGAGAAGGAGCCGGTGCGTTGATGACTCTGTTGCGTGTGTAATCAGCAACTCAATTCAGCCGGCATCTGCGTGTTTGCAATTTGCGGAAATTGCTCAAGTGCGGGTTCAGTTTCGAGTTGATTGAGTCTGGGCCTGGTATGTGTGTAAATCTTGTGTCTGCCTGTCTACCTACCACCGAACTCTCTCGACGAAAGCACTCTCGCTCTACCTACCTGAGGTATTGACGACAGAAGGCCACTTCCAGCCAAGTCTGGCAATTAAGAGCTACTCAAAGATGACCAAGTGAGATGAAAGTGATTGGGTGTTCTACCATTGAAACCCGCAGTTCCCAGAACTATGGGTTTCACATTGCTTGCGCGGTTCTATCGCGGGAATAAGTTGTTGTTCAGAAAATGATATATCTGTTATTGAGGGATCATTCGTCGACCTTCATTGTCAAGAACATGTCAAGACTTGTCCAAGGCATCAATCCTCCGCTCTTTGTACGTCGACATTCCGTAACACCCATGTCTTGACCAGCAATTTGACTGCTGTTCATTTCTTCGATCCACATCTCAATGCTTCGTAGCACCAATTCACCCCAGCTCAGCACAATTTTAGGCTCCAGCAGATTGACCATGGCCATACTGCTGGTCAGCGTGGCCATATCTGAATTCAGGTTGGTGATCTGATTGTGCTGCCGGATGCCGGAGTTCTTCTTCAACTTGGCGAACGTTGCACATTCAAAAACATCCTTGATGGCTATGCAGAGCTCTGGCGTAAATCCGCTCGTTCTGGCGCCCGACTCTTGTTGATAATTGGACTGTTGCACTCGATACTCACAAATGTCACGAAAAGACGAATCCATCTCGATCCGACCATCGGCATTCTGGAGCTCGCCGAGCTCGGAAATGCTTGTTGAGGACTCTCGCGAAAGGATCGCTTTATGTGTCAGTGTCAAGAGATGCATAGTACTACCATAAATGATCTTCTCTTGCTTCAATTCGTCCTGCGTCATACAACACAACAAGGGCTCCACCAGTTCGAGATGTTGTAGTTTGATTGGTGTCTGTTCGGACAACAAGAGATGCGGTCGAGAAGTCAGTAAGAGCTGTCGTGCTGGGGAGGAAGTTGCGGTCAGCTCTGGCCAAGAAGTGTTCAAAATTGCGCGAACACCTTTGATGTGTGATTGTAAAGCCTCGACAGAGCCCAAGCCAAAAAACGTGGCCGCAGCGAGGAAAGAGGTGACGATCAGGGAAACCGTCTTGTCTGTTGAGTGTAATTTCTGAAACTGCTGCAACGAGGTCTGGAGGCCATTGAAGGTATTGCTGATGAGACTCAGCACGTCAGTTGGGGTAAGGTTGTACGGTCTTGGACAGCTATCAAATAGATAGCATAATCCACTAATTCCGTCCCGTAGTAGTGGGTATGAATGACTGAGCTGGGGTACAACAGTTCTCCAAAATTCCATTTGTACATTGCTCTGGAGAGGGAATCCAAAAATGGAGCTTATATTGTCGATGAAGAAATGAATCGGAGCGCCATGTATATCGTTCATGGGTGTGCCAATGACAGACATTCGTCTCGGAAGCTCAATCTCGGCGTCCTGGCTAGGCACGATAACCTGTGTCGTCTTCGCTAGAGCGTTCGAGACGGCTACCTTTTTGCCGTCGTCTCGAGAATGAGTGCACTTGCGATGGGACTTGCGGCATTTGTCACATACATAGGAGGAGTGTGTGTATGGCTTCTTCTGTCTCTTCTTGGGCTCTTTAGCGCTAGCGTTAGGTAAAGTCGGCATTAGTGTGGTCGTAGAATGCATGTCGTCCAATCGCATCAGCAGGTCGAATTCCTCATCAAAGTTCAACGTATCGGCCATGGTCACTGACATTGAACGAATTGAAATTTATATATTCGCGACAAAGAGTGGACGATTCTTAAACCAGACTCCGTCGTCAAGAAATTCCGAATTCCGTCCCCAATGTCGCCCGAACAAACAAATGACCTTAGAGGTCAGGACGCTATTTTCCACTTCTAGCGCCCAGCTGGTAAGATTGGGCAGATCTTACAATTCGAAGGAACGCAAGATGTCGGCACAAAATGCTATTGGTGAATTGTCAATTCGTGTGAGGGATTAATTTCGATTGAGTCGCTATCCAGATGTTGTCACTTTGAAAAGGTGAAGTACATGTCGGACCAGCCTGTCCTTAGCATGGAATAGGCCATATCATGTGATAGTAATAGATTAATTGCGACCTGGCTGAGCGGCGCTGTCTACGCAAAGTCTGCTCGTTACGTTGTCCTGAAGGATATGGTGGTTTGTCTGGACCCAACAAATTCCGAATTACTGCTCTTGGACCACAGACTTGGTATTCAGGTACATACTGTGTACATGGCCTACCTAATGGTAGAATTGTCTTCGATTGAAAGCCTGCACAGCTGAGTCTCAAGCTGGGCCATTTGATTGGTGCAGACTTGAGGGATGCTGGTGCTTCTTTCTGACAGCTCCGTTCTGATTGGTGGATCAATCACACTTTCCTGATCTGGGACTCACTTTTGACTGCACGTGTCGACTGAGCATATGTGCTGTGCATGTTCCAGAACTCCTGCAGACTGTGCAGGTAGGCACTTGGCCAGTTGTTTCATATATGATGAATAGAGAGACTTGACCTGGTGGCCTTTGAAATCTTTGTGCATATGGCAGCTATAACATATATGGATTATGATCAAGTCGTATCACAAAATTGGATTTGTCCTTAGCTAGCTTGATTACAAGCTTTACCAGCGCATACCAATCAAGGCGTTTGTTGCCAATGGCACTTGTGTCTTTTGGCGCCAGGGGGCATGCCAATGTCTTGAAGACCAGTTCCCCAACACTGCCAATTGCAGCTGTCTCGCAAAGTAATTGTCAACATTTGGTGTTAGAGCACTATTCAGCTTCTGCGAGAATGCGACTCAGTCCTGCAGCTGTATCACCGCGAGGATGCATGATTATAGCTGAGCGCTGCATGTGTCGATCACCTCGGCGGAGTGCGATTGACGTTTGAGGTCTCCAACTTTCCGGGTCTTTACCCCACATTAGCTTGAGATCTCCACACGGCAGATGCCTACAGCTATACCTACAACTGCCTTGTACAGACGACTGCAGACCAGCTGCAGTCATCTTAGTATTTCTCTGTCAGGTTCTGATAGTGCTGTAAATTAGTGGTGGAGAGGCAGAAATTTTTTTTCAATCATGCCAAAACGAGCCATCAAAATCGTCGGTGTCTCAGGATTCGCAGGCGATCCGCCGGCTGCGATGAAGCGGAACGCTGAAGCTGGTCCTGTAGATGCTATCATCGGAGATTACCTCGCAGAATTCAATTTGGCCATCAATTCCGTGGCATACAAGTCGGGAAAACATCCAGGATGGGAGCAGACGTTCATGGATGGCACGCGAGATACTCTGGCACTGATAAATGAACGACGTCTCAAACTAGTCACCAATGGAGGAGCATTGAATCCTCGTGGAGCTGCACAAGAAATCCAAAAGTGGATTACAGAGAACGGTTATGACCTCAAAGTAGCGTGTGTCGAGGGTGATAATGTCACACAGGAGGTCATAGACATGATCACCAAGGAGGACTTTCCACATCTGGACGGTGAGAATAAGAATGTGGGGGTCAACCCTTCAAAGTCGGAAGCTCAGTACCTCAAGAAGAGGAACATCATCTCTGCAAACTGTTATTTAGGCTCGCGAGCCATCACTGCGGCATTGCGTGATGGTGCTGACATTGTCGTCTGTGGACGAGTGGCTGACGCTTCCCCAGTGATGGGACTTGCAGCATGGTGGCATGGATGGCAGGATCGTGATTATGATGAACTAGCTGGAGCTCTAGTTGCTGGTCATCTCATTGAATGTTCTGGTACTGCAAAGCCTCAAAAAAGCTTAATGAGAGAAACTAATCTGTACGCTAGGATACTCTACAGGCGGGAACTTTTCCGGGTTTGAAGATCACTCCTACGACGACCTCACGGACATTGCGTTTCCTATAGCTGAAATTGCTCATGACGGATCCGCCATACTCACCAAGCAAGAAAGTCTACCTGGCTTGGTAAATGTCGAAGTCATAGCATGTCAATTCCTGTACGAGTTACAGGGTAACATCTACCTCAACTCGGACGTCAAGGCACGATTGGACAATATTACCATGACTCAAGCTGGTCACAACAGAGTACTGGTCAAGGGCGTCAAAGGCGAAGCACCGCCTCCGACCACCAAGTGCGCCATCTTCTGGGTCGATGGACATCAATGCGAGTACATGATTGCCATGACAGGCTCCCAGTCAAACTGCAAGGCAAAGGCGAATCTATTCAAACATCAAACATCAACTCGTCTCAAGAAAGCAGGGTTATGGGACAAGTTGATTGCGTATGAAGTACAAGAATATGGCACTGCAGCAGAGAATGCGAGAACGCAATTCTCAGGAACTTGTTTCCTACGAATCTTTATCCAAGCGCCTACGCCAGAACTCGTCGTGGCAGTCGTACGGAGTCACATGAGTCTCGGGCTGGAGCACTTTAGTGGATACCATTCCACTCTCATGACCAATCCTGCACAAGCCGTTCCTCGCCCGTTCTTGGGCTACTACCCTGGTCTCTACAAGCAATCCGACTTGCACCTCAAAGTCTCTCACATTTCCAAGGACGGCTCGATCGGGTCGGAAACATCGATAGATCCACCACGCAACACTGAAGTTCTCGCAGCGATCGAGTCGTACGATTCGAGGAATCCAGTTCGAGTCGAGTCGTTCGGAGACACTGTGACTGCAGAATTGGGATCGATCGTCCTCGCTCGATCGGGCGACAAGGGCGGAAACATCAACATTGGTCTGATTCCGCGACCGAAACGAGGAGGTGCTCCAGGAAACACTAGTGATGCTCATTGGGATTGGTTGAGATCGTTCCTGACGTTGAGCAAGATGAAGGAATTGATTGGCGATGATTGGCGAGACGAGTACTCGCTCGAAAGGGTAGAGTTCCCAGGCATCAAGGCGGTCCATTTCGTGATTTACGGAATCCTGGGACGAGGCGTGACGAGCTCACCGGTCCTCGACAATTTGGGAAAAGGTTTCGCAGATTACATTCGAGGTCGACATGTCGCGATTCCAAAGTCTCTGTTACAAGGAGATCGACTCGATGTTGTAGAGAAATTGTAGTATTTATGAGCTAATCTGTTATACTCTTAATAATGATGACGTTGACGACTATTATTTATGCTTGACGAGTACTGCAGGAGATGAAAAATTATATATGCATGTAATGGAGAGAGACTCTTAATATCCAGTCTCGAATAATCGATCACCGACGTCGCCTAGGCCGGGAACGATGTATCCCTTTTCATTCAACTTGTCATCGACGTATCCGACAATCAGGGAGACTCCCTCTGGCCACTCTTTACTGACTCGTTCGATGCCGGCCTTGGAAGCGAGGACACAAGTAAAGATAATCTTCTTGACGCCCCACTCCTTCATGATTTGTATCGCCGCACAGGCCGTGTTTCCCGTGGCGATGATTGGATCGACAATGTATGCCGTGTCAATGTGTCCAGAACTCTTTGGATGCGGGAGTTTATTGTAGTACTCCACCGCACTCAATGTGTTTTCCTCACGAAAGAGACCGAGGTGGTGGACTTCTGTGGTGCTCGGGAGGAAGGCGAGGAAGGACTCTGTCATGCCCAGACCGGATCGTAAGATGGGGACCAGACATGTCCTCGTCGGCGAGACGCTCAGTAAGTCGTATTCTTTCCCAATAGGTGTCTCTGAACGTGCGTTCGATTCAATCGTCAGTGAATTTGACGTCGCTTCGTATGCCAACAAGGAGGAGATTTCCGAGACGAGTTGGCGCACGACTTTGGCTCCGTTTCCCTTCCATCGCAACTCGGAAATCTTTGAAATGACGATTGGATGCGAGGAGATTTGAACTCGCGAAACAGACATGGTGCGACCTCACCAAGCACGACACTAATAGCTAGAAAGTGACTGTCGGATGGTAGTGTTGTAAGTCTACAGCACGATCGTCTACAGGTCAGTTGTTTGTGGAGAAGAGTGGTGGGTTGATGGTGGCTGCGTATCTTCGGGTAGATATGTTTACGCTCTTACCAGCCACACTCTTGCTCCACAAATACTCATCCGTACATACATTCTACACTGGTCACTCACCAGGTCTCTCTTGACTATACCGACTCTCTCTAGAACAGTTTGATTTGATGATATCGTAGTAGCTCCGTTCGTGGTTTGACATGACGACCGAGTCATTGATTCATGAGTTCAACATGTTGACTGCAGAAGACTTGTCTTTGACCTTTCATGTCGAACCACGTCTCCTAGACTTTCATGAAACCTATCCTGACCTCCAAATAACCATTCACGAATCCGACGAGTTATCGGACCAAGAAATCGCCTCTTGTTGCGCCTTGGTCAGGGATAATTTAAAGGACATGTACGAGAAGAGTAGTTGGGGATGGGACGAGGACCGCAAGTACGGCGAAATGATTGATCCGTCGGCGCGTTTCATCATGGTTTGGGAAAACAATGACTCCCGAAACCCGAAATTGCTCGCCTTCTTGTCTTTCCAGGTCGTCGACGAAGGGGACGAGGTGGTCGTGTACTGTTATGAAGTACAGCTCCAACCGAGCCTCCGTAATCGAGGAATAGGGTCGCGACTCATGGCCATCGTCGAGGGAATCGCCATCGATCATCACATTCACACAGTCATGCTCACAGTCTTTACCGCAAACGTCCGCGCCAAGGACTTTTACATCAGGTTAGGGTACGGCATGGACCCGAGCACTCCCCCACCAACGATACTTCGTGGTCGTAGAGTCTTTGCCGATTACATGATCATGTCCAAGGCACTGAGAGACGTCGATGATGTCGAAACTCGTGACTAGATGACAAATCTCGAGCAGGTAAAATTTGTGTATGCAACAACTTGCTATGCTATCGCTAAAACGAAGGCTTCTTCATATGCGAGTACACTCTACTTTGACATCAAACTTGACAGACTTGCCGGACCCGTACCCTCCTCCCAAGACGTCTCTGGTGTACCGAGTGATTCGCTCCCGCACCCTCATCTCGGCCGACTCACCACCTCTGACACTGACCCGCAGCATCACCACCACAAGACCCGTCCAGACTTGCCAGACTTTACCCTCCACATGGGCCACCGAATCGTCATTCTCAATGGTGTCGAAGAGTGCAGCAATCGTCGTGGAGGGATATGTCATCAATAAGATCGATCCCAAGCGGTATATCAATATCAATCCAATGTAGCTCAGTGCCAAAGCAATGCTCAAGGCAATAGCTCTATCCACGATGGCGTGCAGGTGCACTTCCATCAATGTGATGCCGAGCAAGATGCTAGCCGGAACAACTGTCAACAAGTAGAACGGGTTCCTCATCATGCGAGGAACACCTTCGAGATTCAACGCCTGACTCAATTGTGAGTGGGTCTTGAACACGACCGCGCCGAATAGTGTTATGATTATAGCAGCGAGCATTGTCCAGGGCATAAATTCTGTGTTCAAGGCGTGAGGATCGAGGTGAACCTCATCAGTAGGGCCGTGACCATGGCCACCACCAATGACAAGTCTCTCAACGACCTCTCGCACGAGCTCTACGCCAGAATAGGTAAGGTAGACAGCAGAAGCAAATCTGACAATGACTTCTGCGCGCTTCAGGCCAAAGGGATGCTTGATGCTGCTGTTGGCCCATACGGGGTAGTGCTCAAGGATCTCGAATGTAGTGGCACATGCTATTCCGAAAGCATCGAATGATATGCATTTTGAGATTGACCCGACCGCCAGGGAGGCCGCATTGTACCTCATGATACCAAACCCGATCAGCAAGTGGACCCCTGCCCACAAAAGTTGTATACGTTGATCAGTAGTGCTTGATTGAAAGACTTCCCTCCATGAAGGTATGGGAAAGGATGCTGGTAGGGCGAGTGGCGCCCTCTCTGTAGGAGGTAGGAAGAATTGATGGGATAAGGAGTGTTTGTGATGATGCCCGCGTCGTCGCTGAGGAACAGGAGTGTTTTTGGAGGGAGGACTTGCAGTGACACTTTCGAAATTGAATGCTAGTGACTTTGCCCGCGACTTTCGTGCATCAACAGATCCTGTGGGTGGAGGTGGTGTCGCTATATTCATCGCTGTTCGTTCTGCTAAAGGTGACCTCAGGTCATTGTGATTCATCTACCAAGGTGAAGACGATCGATGGATGACACCAGATAGACAGATCACCTAGCGAGACCTAGTGAGATTGACAAGGACAAAACGTCAGATGAGGGTACTTTGATTTTGAGATGCATGCCATAAGGCATAATCCTTTGTCTTGTAGGTTGTTTTGCACAATGCTTCTGGTGTGCCAAAACCGCTCCACCACCATCAAGTTGGTAGAAAGGGAAGCTGAGCACCAGAAAGGTTCGCGACGAGCCTTCCCGGTTGTGGCAACCAAGCCTCCCGCCTGGAATCGCAGTTTGATCCAATTCGCTCCCCTTTGATACTCCCGCAGGAGCGTCATATGTATTGTCCCTACTGTACTGACCCTAGCCATGCTTCTCTATAATGCTAATTCTTCCATATCACACTCAATCAACTTGTCCATCTTGACACATCGTGCAGGTCTCCTTGTGACTATCTCATCGAAGGCTAACTACACTCTTGGACCTTCTGCCATCACGAAGAACCACAGTCGAGGTCCTGCACTGCTGTGCTGAACAGAAGCGCTACCACAAGTCACATTAGGCATCGGACTGACACCTAGAATGCTCCTGATACCTCTGAAGCTGATTTCGACACAATATGCCATATCAGTCTCCGTACTCTGTACTCTTGTCTACGTCACAGTACTCTACTTGCATCCCAATGGTCGGCCCAGTGGGTTCATGACCAAGGATCATCCATCAGTAATCAAAACAAGAATAACTCTGGTATCTATCGCATCAGCTCTATGTGCCGCTCTCGTCGTTACAATCGGAAGAGCAGAGAATGTTTACTGGACAACTGCGACCTCGAAGATCCTAGGCCTTCACTTCCACCCGGCAGGTGTCTTGTACTCGATCAGCACTACAATGGTGCTATTTGCAGGACCTTTATTCGAATATCTCGTAGCTGACGGAGGACTTCTGACACTACCTCAAGATATCACTCGTTCTCTGACGTCCTGGACTGGCATCAGAAACTATGTAGCTGGGCCATTATCGGAAGAATTTGTCTTTCGAGCTTGCATAATTCCGTTGCACTTCTTTGCAGCAGTCCCAATCGGGCAGATCATATTTTACACGCCATTATATTTCGGACTTGCACATGTACATCACATCTACGAGCGATATCGAACAAGACCTGGGCAGATCAAGGAAGCATGCGTGGTCTCGTTGGTGCAGTTCGGATATACTACGATCTTTGGGTGGCTCGCATCATATCTGTTCATCAAAACCGGGAGCATCTGGTCTTGCGTCTTGGTACATTCATTGTGTAATTCTCTCGGGCTGCCAAGAGTCACCGGTCGCGTGCGCGGCTCTCTCATCTACTCTATCGTGTACTATACATTACTGATCGGAGGATCACTGGCTGCTGCAAAATTGGTAGCCATGGAGCATGTCTCACCATCAGCAGCATACCAGCCATATTCGTTCGTGTAGCATTTGACCGTCAAATCGACCTAGAACACATGGCACGGCGCACAATCGACTTACACGCGTTGTGCGAAGGACAAACTTGAGCTGCAATCTCGAACTGCTGTTCAGCCTATGTGGCTTCGCTTCAGTGGGCCGTGCCTTCACGCCCTAATGTCATGATCATGATGGAGGTCTTCAGCCGTTAATTGAGCATTGTGACATGTCGATTGCCAGCTATCTATAAATTTTAGAATCATAGGAGATGTATACAATAGCCAAGGCAGATCAAGTTGTGGCAGGTTCTGCACTGTAGATGGTTAAGGTTGATTTATGACTGGACCTCGAATTCACACAATTACAAGAGCGCACCATATTTTGGTTGAATATTGACGCGCCCCACGCAAATGCACGACAACCGTTTGACCTCCACGTGCAGAAACGTCGGTTGCTCTTATTCATCGGAAAAGTTCCCAAGCTCAATCACAACAAACCGAATTTGGTCTCGACTTCGAGGCACTACCGCAAAACACTACGCGACTCTGACTGAAGCGGGCCTATCATACCTTCAGCAACATCTAGCTCGGCACTCAGGAATATATCTACCACTGTGATGGATCCAGATCTTCTGCCGTGCTTGGTGAGCTACTATCAACAAGCACAATGTACAAAGGAGTTGGGAATCAAGCTAGATCTCAAGCGACAAATCAGGATCGCCAGCAGACTCCAGGCACGACTTACACAATCCGAAGTAGAGCATAACGACTTGACTGCTCAGATTGAAGAATTCAAGGTCAACCTTGCGAAAATACAAGCGACTGCCGATGTGCGACAAAGGGAGATCGAGTCACTGCGATCGCGTTCGCAGGATACTGACAAGGTTGATCGGGCAATCACACAGACTCTGAAGGTACAGGCTGACTCATACAAACGGGAAATCGACGAACTTAGAGATGACCTGAAGCTTCGCAACGACGAGCTCCTCGACTTGCGCCAAGATGCCGAGGAGCGCGAGACCGACCTGAAGCAGGCCCGTGAGTCGACACGAAACCGAGACAAGGAAATGCGAGAAATCCGTGATCAGATACGAGCCAGAGAAAGCGAATTAAGGAAAGCCAACAATTGGATCGAAAAATTACAAGCGAACGTACAGACCCTAGAGCAGGACTTCAGTGAGTGTCGCGATGCTTTGGAATTGGCCAAAGAGGCGCAAGCTGAAGCTGAAGAGCGTTACGATACTCTACAGGCACAAAAGCAGCTCGCAACACAACACAAACAGCACCCGGTGACACATGTCGCTAAAACACAGAACGTCGCAGTCAGACAGGTCAAGCCGAAGGAGAGGGCAATCTCTCCAATAACAGACGCTATTCTGCCAGACGAATCCTTTGCATCGGAAGTGCCCACCCCGGTCGTCAAACGACAACCTAAAGTTCAGCCAGTACAGGAGCCCGAGACAGACTATAATGATCCACCGTCAAAGCCTACTAAGCGTGCAAGTGCGACAGTGGCTGCAAGACAGAATGCAACCAAGACGGAGAAACCCTCCAAACCTGTTACAAAACCCACAAAGTTCAGTGCCAACAAGGAGAACTTGGGAGCTGGCACAAAGGGCGGCAAGAAGCGCAAGGCCGTCGACGACTTTAGTGCCTCCCCACCACGCTCTTCGCCACCTCCAGAATCGCCAAAGAGGAAGGTCAAGAAGAAGCCGGATTTTTCAATGACCCCGGCAGTTGACAAGACGAGCGGCAAGTCTGCGCTCTCCCTTATTCCACTCTCGCCTCCTTCTTCGAAAGTCACCTTTACCGACCCAGTCACTTCATCTACAAACGATGGCGAAATCAAACCGATTCGAAAGAAGAAGAAATTACTGGGAGGTGCGCGAACGTTGATGGACGATACGCCGAAAAAAGTAATCACAAAGGCCGTCAAGACAAATTTAGGCAGGGAATTGTCCCCGCTCAAGCGGCCCACAAGTAGCGGCTTGATCATCAAGAGTTGATAACCTTGAATGTCCTCTTTTCTTACCGTACTTGTTTAGCACTAAAAGATCTCGGGAAAGTTTCAAGGTTGTAGCTGTATTAAATTGTTTATATTCGAGACAAGGTTCTTATTTTATATTCGAGTACATTCACCGCCAAGCGCTACAACTATTAAAAAAAAAATTGACTCTTTTATCTGACTGTATAACGTTCTTCACTCAAGATGGTCTTGCTTTGGACACAATCCTTGATCCATTCAAGACTGACGATTCTCGCGACTTTATCTCTCAATGCCATGACACTCCTGATTTTCGAGAGGTTTGCGGTACTGGTTTTGTCCATGACGATGTGCGTGATGCGCGAATCGTGACAATCGTCCGAAACTTGTCCTCCAAAGGACTTCCATAGACTCTCGACAGTTTCCAAGGGACTCGTCCCATCGAGACTCTTGGTCGTCGTCGTCGTCGTCGTCGTCGTCGTCGTCGAGGAAATGTGGTTACGTTGAGCGAGATGGTCGTGGTTGAAATATGCTACAAATCTCGAGAATAACCACATTGGAAAATCAGAGATTTCCAACAAGGCCTCGCGAAGGTCATTTAAATCGGTCTCGTCGACTTTATCATCCGGCATGTCTTTCAATATGGCCCTCAATGTCTCAATGGAGATGTCGTTGGTGAAACTATCGTTGTACCTGTCCACATTGCCCTTGACTGTCTCTTCGGATTCGGGCGTGGTAAAGTACATGAGTCGAGGTTCTTTGTCAAGGACTCTTTTGGACGCGATGCTTTCCATCACCCAAGCAGGTTTCAGAATATCGTGTAGTCCTCGTTTCAGCAAACTAGCCACCTTGACCACTTTTCTCTCCGCGATGATGAATGTTTCCGTCCATGTCTTGGACGTCTGTGGTTCCTCAAAGTGAGAGGCGTCTCTCTTGCGTTTCTGTGCTGCGGTCATTGGCTTAGTCACCTCGTTGACTGGACCGGTGCGTGGTTCTCCCTCACTGTGTACGATCGTCCCTCCATTCTCCTTGATTAAAACTTCGAGCTCGATTTTGGACAAGTTGAACTGTTTGGATTCGGTCAGGACATAGAAATTCATCTTGTCAAAGATGGAAGAGTCGTGTCCCTTTTCCTCGTCCTGCGTCGATTCTTCAGCTCCTTGGATAGAAAATACCTTTTTTCTCTCGACAGCAGTAGTACGTTTTCGGCGAATGTGTGCATTCAAGGCTTTCTCGTTCTTCTCTGTGGCTGCTTGTGCTTGGATGTCTATAAATTCTCTCAGAGAAGTAGCGGTCCGCCAATCTTTATCCTCCCGAAGTCGTTCAAATCTAGGGAATCTCAAAGTAACTTTGGTGGCGAAGGAATCTGAAGGCACGGCCGAAGCTGCCTTCAATTGTATGACGACCGAATGCTCAGGTGCGATCCACATGTCGGGATGTTCCAGCATTACTCCATTTCGACCATATGCGTACTGGTAGAATTGCGATGGCGGATGTTTCACATCAAACTTTTGCCAATATTCGGACGTGATGTGATCAATTTGGGCATAATCTGGTCCGTTAAATCCTCCTCCGACGCGTGCAAATGTCATGAACTTAGGTACTGGCTCTGCACTGTCGTTGTTGTCTTCTCTTACACCGCACAAAAATGACGAGAGTCGATTGCCTCTCCTTCCCTCTCCCCAATAGCCTCCAATGATCAATAAATCGAGATTCTCCCCAAATTCTTCCATATACTCAGGTTTCACCTTGATCCACGAGTCATTCCGATCGTTGGGCCGATATGCTGAATCAGGATCCTTGACGACTAGTCCCTCACTTGCATTGGCTATACATTCCCGCAGCCTGCTCTCAACTTCAAACTCTTTGCTTGCCTCCTGAACAGGGACAACTTCGATACGTCTAGTCACTGGCCGTATTATGCCCTTTAATGCTTTTCTACGATCCCGCAGAGTGTAATTGGTCAAACTTGTTCCGTTGAGGTAGAGAATGTCAAACACACAATAAAATGGATGTCCATCGAAAGAGCTGTTGGAGTTGTTCTTCTCCGCATTTGCAGCAGACTTTAAAGATCCAAAGCCTACTGGGGCATCAAACTTGTCGTTCCAAGTAATCATCTCACCGTCTAGTACCACAGTTTGAACATTCGGATTGAAGGCATCGGCCAAGTACTTCGTGAGACCACCTCCTTCCTGGTTCGATTCATCCCCATATGAGCTGCCATACAAGTAAGTATAGTCTTTGGCCTTTCTTGACCAGTACTTAAATATATCACCCTGCTTATGTAGCTGTATTCTCTCGCCATCTAACTTCTCTTCGATATAGAAAACCTTAGCTCCCATTTTCTTGACTACGTCGGCGATATCAGACTTCTTAAACGCTGCTAGCTGTGGCTGAAAGCAAGAGAAGACACTGATATCTTTCTCGGCATCTGGCAAGCGATGCTCGCGATCATGAAGCTCCCAGCACACTCTGGATAAGGAGGAGGATTTGTTGAAGAGTTTGTGGGCATCAGGGTGCCATATATCAAAGATAGTTCGCTCGCTTGCACCAATCTTCAATGTCCGCAAAATTATACAGCACAGCCATCGTAGCTCTTGAGCACTCATCTTGTTGTAGAAATTAGTGAGTATCGGTCTTTGTTGTGATCTGCATTATCAGCTTCACTGACCAAGACATAGTGGTGACTGACTCTTTGGTACATCGTGACAACTGATCAAGCCCTTCATTGACCTCGTCAATCGACATATGGCCCCAGTCTGGTATAGCGGCTCTAGAGCGAAGCACTTCGAAAAGTCTGCCAGGAAAGTCTCCAGCAGCCCCCGAAGCACCAGGAATCTTCCACTTTTCAATGGAGATGGCATCTTCAGAGGCCGGACTTATGCCAAGGATCTTGATGAATAGCTTCGCCATGTTGGCTTCCTTGATTTTGTACATGGACCTATCCTTATCCCGTTCTGGCATTACTAACACCATTAGCTGATGCGGAACATTCACTTGGAATTCGAGTACACAGCCGGAAAAACGGAAACACATCATCGCCGACTTCTGTCCGCCAGCGAGCCAGAAACTTCGATATAGCTACACGTTTTAATTCTGAAGGTGCAACAACACCTGGTCGGCCTTTGACTCCAGGTCTGCGCGTGTAATCTTGTAAAGGTTGAAGCAAGTATTGTACAAGATCCTTGAAAGGCAGGCCTGGCGAGTGATTGACTGGCTTCGAAGATTCATCCATATCGTTGTACAGTTTTGACTCAAGTTTGCATCCGTGTCATGGCCTCAAGCAACAATTCCAATGCGACCATACAAGAGACTTCAGAGAAGTGATACTGAATCGTCGAGCTGGGTTTGGGGCACGGAAACAGCGAGTGGACCCATTGTATATGTAATTGACTCAAACCTCATCCAAGCCTTCAGCGCATCGTTTCTGTCATGCAAGTATTGAGCTATTCAGATCCTGTGCGAAATCTTTGGAGCCATGACTGTAGTAGCTATAGAGTCAGAAGAGAGTGGAGGCAGCCACTCGTTGTCATTGGATTCGGCGTCTTGTGGATTGAGAGTGGAAGCGCCTGCATCCCGCGGAACGGCCTCACACTACCGATGACCGAGTCGCCATCTCGGCACTCTACCCATAGTATATGCTCCATGCGACATGTGTGTAATGGTCGAGTACACGCACACAAAGATAGAGATCTTCTCGTGCTAGGTTCATAGACAGGGATATAGGCTATTTCTCTCCCGTTCCTGAGGTGTGAAAACAGAAACACTGATTTATCGGGGCAGATTCGGGCAACTACGAGCTAATCCAGGTGTGTCAAGGCGGCTATCACGCTAGAGCGTGAAGAGAGATTCTAGAGGTCTGTATGGGAGATTTGGAGGCACCCCTGGCGAGGGTAATCTTCCAGGACAACAATAATGTGAGTCCAGTACAGACCCGTCCCAATATGGGACATACCAGGAATCCGACGGCTAGATCGATTAGCACCCCGAACACACCAGATAAAGAACGTGGAACAGATCCTCTGTCTGCGCATATCTTCGCTCGTACCCAATCGTCCGCAGAGGTGAACAATGAAAGCCCTTCGTTCAGACGCGGGCTATCAGAATTGGTCAGCGCAACCTTGAAAGAGAAGCCTCGAGATGTACCCATAGAGTCAACACAGGTGTACGAGCACGACAGGAAAGAAAGGAAGAAACGAGTATCATTCTTTGCCAAGTTGAGAGGAAAGGACATAGTTCATGACGAGCAGTTGGAAACTACAGATGAATTGTCTAGATCAGAAGGTGCCCATGCCTCCACATACTGTACAAATTTCAAGACAGAAAAACCAACCTATATTCGTGTCAGAGCAAACAACAAGCCCAACAGGGAATTCAACAACCTCTTTTTAGCTCAGGAGCTCTTCGGAACTAGCCATGAGCCAAAGAGCCTTCCTCCTTCAGCGGACTCCACAGCCAGTGCAATCTGGGCCATGAAATTCAGTAAAGACGGACGTTATCTAGCCACTGGCGGCCAAGATATGGTTATTCGTGTATGGCGTGTTCTGTCATCCCCGAGCGATCGCGTGCGAAATGATCGTGGCGAGGCCGCCATCGAGGCTACATTGAATGCTCCGGTATTCTGTGCGAAACCTTATCGAGAATATCACGGACACACAGCGGATATCCTTGATTTGAGCTGGTCAAAGAACAATTTTTTGTTGTCTTCTTCGATGGACAAAACAGTGCGACTCTGGCATGTATCTCGTGAAGAGTGCCTGTGTTGTTTTCAACACAGCGATTTTGTGACGTCGATCGCTTTTCATCCTAAAGACGACCGATTCTTTATTTCTGGCTCACTCGATTGTAAGTTGAGGCTATGGAATATTCCCGAAAAACAAGTAGCCAATTGGAACGAACTGCCGGAGCTCATCACAGCAGTCGCCTTTGACCCATCAGGACGTATGGCAATAGCAGGCAGCTTCACAGGTCTGTGTCTGTTTTACGAGACTGATGGCTTGAGGTATCACACGCAGATTCATGTCAGAAGCACCCGAGGACGCAATTCACAGGGAAGCAAGATCACCGGCATACAAGCCGTCAGTTTGCATCCAGATAATCCTCATTCCGAAGTCAAGTTATTGATCACAAGTAATGATTCCCGTATCCGTCTTTACAATATGAGGGATAAGAGTCTGGAAACCAAATTTAAGGGAAACGACAACAAGAATAGTCAAATCCGAGCGTCTTTCAGTGACGACTTGAGTTATGTGATTTGCGGCAGTGAAGATCGAGAAGTGTACATCTGGAGTGCTAAAGGTCTACACGGGGCGAAAGAGAAGAGGCCATTTGAGCACTTCGAGGCACATACCAACATGGTCACTGCTACCGCGTTCGCACCAAACAATGCCAGAGAACATTTGACGACCTCTGGAGACCCCATCTATGACGCAGTAAATTCACATCGGTCCAAATTTCCTGCACCACACCAAAGTACCACATCAACAGACACCGGTGCTGAGTCTGCAAAGAGCAGTTCAGATGGTAACATCATTATTTGTGCTGATTACAGTGGGAGGATCAAGGTTTTCAGGCAAGACTCTGCCATGAGCTTGCGAAACAAATCTGACGATCGCTCCGATGTAGCATCTATAGCCTCGAGGAGTGTGTTGAAACGTCAGTCTTCGAGCAAATCATCCATCAACACCTCACCACGAAAGAGTTCTGTCTCGAGTGCTAGTCAGGAGACTTCGTCCATCATACGCAAGCCACATGAAAGTGTCGTGCCAACTTCTCCCGCCCGAGCCAGAACGAGCACTACTCAAAGTACTTCGACAAACGATAGCGGGAGATCTGCTCCGAGCATACAAGTGAACGGAAACCCTGTCAAAAGTCGGCTCGGCCATCCCACAACACTTTCAAGAACAGTCCCCACCACTGATCCGACTCATCTCTCGACGTTGAAAAAGGGCCAGGAGAATGGTCACGAGCGTCAGGATAGTAATGGCCGATCGTCAGACCGTCAAGTCAGCGGTCGTTCCAGCCGCAGTCGCAACGCCTCTCGGAATCCCCATGATCGCACCACAAGTCGATCTCGCAGTCGTGGACCAGCTAATCACAAACGAGAATCTGGACCTCAATCACCCCCACAAAATCACCATCATACGGAACGTGCGCGGAACGAGACTGACGAGGACGACGGTCATAGAAAGCCGGAGAGTGATCCGTATCTCGGGGAAGGTGGCATCTCCTTTGGCTTCTACGACGTTGAACCGGACGCGACGAGGGCGCACTTGAAACATGATCATAGACCGAGCAACGCTAGAATGCAAACGACGGATTCGTGGCGGGAAATGGACACTCATCACGCCGTCGTCTGTGGGTCTTGTGGATCCGGTAGTTTTGCCGTGACGCAAGTACATGGCACCATGAAATTGACTTGTCAGAATTGTCATGCAGTCTTGGAGCGTTGATGTGAAAAACACGAGAGATGACTTGTGACGACACGTTTATAGTAATGTCAAAATCTATAATGCCCCAACTCTACCCTTCACAGTTTGTCATTTGACTGCTTGCACGAGATATCCTAGGCGTGGAAAGTGCATCACGAGACCGCTTTTGTTTCTGAGACAGACTTGGTCACTATTCAATGAAATGAGTTCCCCGGGTTGCGGGTGGGACTTGCCACTATCGGTGGGCGTGACGGTGACTTGTTGACCCTGCTTGAGATTCAAGGGATTCTTTTCGTCGTGGGGTACGAATTTAGCGTACTCGTGGACAGGAGGTTTCATCAAGACTGCTTTTGCATCCGTCCAAGAAATCTTGGTCTCTTTCTTTCTTGCGGCGAGAAATTCCTTGATTCTTTGTAACCACTCGAAAATAACGGCGTGCGAATCCGGTGAGATTTCTGGTCTGGCGCCTTGATGAAAAGTGAGTCCCCAATTGATGGACCAGTAGAGGTACATGTCTGCCGTACTAGGTCGGTCCCCACCCAGCACAAACTTATGACTGTCCTTGAGGAACTTTTTCTGGATGATGGAGAGGAGGGAGAGCATCGTGCTCATCGTCTGTGGTCTCGCTGCCGCCATGGCCTCTGCCGAGAACGGTGCACCGCCATGCAACTCGCTCCTATCCTTCACGAATGCTTCGTCCTTCAACATTGGTGTATCGCTCGGTATCAGTCCCACCGCAGCCCTGAAACACAACTGTCCAAGTCCGTCGAATTCGACGTGATTGGTCGTGTCCACGTCGACTTTCGAATGTGCCGCAATGTCTGCCAATTTCTCAATAATCAGTGCGGTATCGACATACATGTCCGAGTCGATGCTCAGTAGTGGTGCCCTTCTATAGTCAATGTCGATGGCGGTAAAGTCAGGCCTTGGCAACGTCTCTGGAATTTCCACATATTTGTATGATATGTCAAAGTAGTGCAGAAACTGAAAGAGTTTCTGAGGATTTGGAGCCATTTGATAGCTGTAGACAATAATTTCGACCATAATGACCCTTGGCTTCTTACTTGAAGCCACGATGAAAACAAATATATCAGGTTACTTGACTGGGGTTCAAGGTCGAAAGTCAAGGCATTGCGGAGAAACCTGACGTGCGGACTTGTGCGTCACCTTCAGCCACACCGGCGATCAATTTCGATCATTTTTGACGAGAAGAACGCGATTTGACTTGTCATCGGTATTAAGCAATAGATTGTAGTATTCAAAAAGTGCTGCGCTACCTGAACTTAGATCAAAAGGTGTGAAGATTTACCAAGAGATGGGAATGAATTGTAATGTCACAGCTCATCGAGTCTGTGTCTTGCCGCCGCGGCAACAGTTTCTCCAGCAGTCTTGACATCAACCACCGAAGCAGGAAGCGATGATGACGGTACACCTTTGCCCATCATATCCTGCCAGGCCAAATCAAATCGAGCACCACACAACCAAGCGACAAACATCATGAGCCCGCCCATCAAGAACCAGAACAGTACGACAAATGAAAGCATGATGAAAGAATCTTTCGTAGCCTGCCTCTGCTCCTCTGGAGTGAGACCATGAGTATTGTGCCTGTTTGCTTCTGCCAATGCAGCCGCGGAAGTGTCCTTCGGCGGAGGAAAGACGTCAATCACCCATTGCTCGATACGGCCACACAACTGTGAGATGCGCAGAAAATTCGGATCGGAAGGATGGTTCTTTTTGTGGATGAGGCGTGCATGCTGCACAAAGACATCAGCGACATACCTCAAGTTCGTGGATCCATTAATCATCTGACACGCCTGACCTTTTCGAATTTTCACATTCTTTTGGAATACGTCGGGATTTCGGAAAACAAGACTCATGGTAGCGATAGCCATGACTTGTGGTATAGCACAGAAATTGAAGACAGACTGATTGCGAAGGCCCGAGAGATATAAGAGGACGTCGGTAGCATGTTCTAGTGCATTGCATGTCATCTCAGAGACACAATGAATGGCAGCCTTTTGGTTCTCGGGCTTTGCGAGATCACCAATGTTTTCTGCGTATTTCGACCAGATGTCTTTCGGCCAGAAAACGCGACCATCATCCAAGTCTTCTCGATAGTCGCGCATAATGTTTGTTTTCTGCAGGAATAACCCCATGGAATTGGACAATTTCATCAATTCACCATATTTTTTGTTCTCAAGGCCCGAGTTGGCAAACAATCTCGATAAACCTTCTCCGACCAACCCAGCAACATAGTGACAGTATTTGTCGTAATCCTCAAGCGTAGTGACACTGATGCTTTCGTCCGAGTAGTACGCCATACCTTCACCCATTTCTTTGCAGATGTCTTTGATGACACCCCTGTATCCTGGCTTTAATTTATTGAATTCCGTCACCACAACATGAAACTCAACGCAAAGTTCTCTATCCTTTTCGTTTGGTCCATTCTCTTTAAAGTTCCACCCTTCAGTTGTGATGTGCTCGTGAAAACTGCGCAAAATTGGAAGTTTCGTCGATAGTGGAAGGGTCATATCATCCTCGACAGTGTCGAGTGCCCGTAAAACGAGGTAGAATATCGTAACTGCATCTCGCAGCTCAGAATCCAGTTCCTGAATGACAGCGGAGAAAGATCGACTCGTCAGATCGAGGAAGTAATAGCATCTTCGAAGTGTTTCGCATTCTTTTTCTGGCACTCGAGCATTCACTGGTTCGTGCCATATCTTGTATTGGGCGACAGCTCGTGCCTCCGTCGGGTGCAACAGGAGATCCGTCAGCAACCCCATGACTTGTGATCAGTTCTGTCTCGAACTCCTTTATGTGTATATTTATGTCACGTTTGTTGTCTTCAGTCGCGCCGTATGTTGCTGAATTTGGTGGGTGGTGCCACTCTCTCGATGTGCCGCTACTGTACTGCAGAGCGTTCGAACTTGTCTCCACTAATTCACCGCAAGTGCTCAACACCTTTCACACGAAATGTCATTACATGCAAAAATCATCTCGCCAGAAAAAGAACGATAAACAGTATGGAAGAGTTGGAACGATATTAATGTAGTATATGATTTATTGTGATTGCAGAAGTCTACGAAAAGTCTCTATTTTCGCAAGCAACTGATGTTGCACGCGATAAAAGAGGCTCGGCGTCACAGGCAAAAAGTGCAGCTGCGAGGACACCTGTGCCAGTAAAAACGTTGCAAGCAACGCTAGAACCAGCGGTTTCCAATAATAAGATAATCGTAAAAATCTCCTTAGAGATATTCCAGCGATTAAACTGAAAAGAACAGATACTACACTTGATCTAAGCCAAAATGGCAAAGAGAGTTGGTTTTTCACTAGTTGCTGGCTTTGCGTGTTTTTATTGAGTTCAGCTGCTCTAATTTTTGTGGTTTTGCAACTTGATCAGTTGTACTCACGCCTAATCTAATTTCGTTCCGATTCATCTTCACACCGCCAAATACCGCATAGCGTCACTTCAGAGACAGTTTTTAGACGTGCCTTGGTCCATGATATTGGAATTTGACTCTCTGTGAACCTGCCACGGTTTGGTTCTCCTGATCCTGCGGGCTGCTATCCATGATGCGCATCTTGCGAAGTGGTCCTCATAATTCTGCACACCATTGATTGCACTTTGCGTCGTAGGGGAGGCATTTTTGGCACTAGTCCCGCGTAGTATTTGCTGTCGCGACATGGGCCATACAGCAGCTGTCGAACGTGCCCTCGACAACGTTTAGAACTTGATTCGGGTCACTCGCCGTGTCAGGTTTCTCACCACCTGTCAATGCTCTCCTGAGCCACCTTTGGACCGCCTCTTGCGTTCTGTCCCTTATTGCCTGTCCGATCCATGTATACAAAGATATGGTGCAACGTTTCTCTAGACCTTGAACATAATAGGTGCCCGAGTGACTGTACTTGCGCTGTTGCACGATGCACGCCAGCGTCGAGAGTTCCTCTGGTACGATTGCATTCTCGTTTCTGGCTCCAATCACTGCGCCTGCGACAAGACCTTCTTCCGATCGTGTGCCGTCGGTGACGATGATTGCTGTTGTCCCCCCAGCTCTGTTTGCAATCGCCTTTTTGATCTGCGTTTCTGCTATGTTCCGTCTTGTTTTACGGTTAATTCCGAATTCGGGAAGTCCTTCCACCAGGTCAAACAGCGGATTCAGTCGGTTGCCTCTGCAATGCATGACGTTTCAGCCTTGGGGTTTTGCAGGGTTCTTTTGGGTGCCATGGTGTCCTCAAGTTCTGTTTCTGCAAAGCGACCAGAGTCCTCTGGTGATCTGTCGTCTAGGAGGTTCGCGATGTGTTGTGAGTCGCATTGTAGTTCGGTGACCTCATGTTGGTCGGTGTTAACCATCCCTATCCTTGCATCGAGGCCTTTAATCGAGTTGATCTCCTCCAGCCCTTGCTTTGCCGCGATCATGTGAATGGAAATCTGTTTCTGTACTCGGCTGTACTTCTTCCTCATAGGGTGGAGGAGGGAATTTCGGCACTTGTTGTACTTACATCCCCAGTCTGCCATTGAGGCTTGGTGAATGACTCGAAAAGTGTGGTTTGGGTGATTCAGATCCCTTTCAATGCCGCTGATGGCTATGGCTGCAATGATATTGCTGATGCTTGTAAAGGAAAATACTTTCTTCGTCAGCATATACTCACTTCGTATCTGTGGGAAGATGTTATAGTATACGTTGAGCTTGCTGCTGAGTTTTGCATCTAGTCGTTTCGCTCATGGCTATTGCTGCAAGAGTGATATCTATGCTCAGTAGTTTCATGTTGGTCGGTGTTCAATCCATGTATTTGCATTGACTTTGACGAGTGTTTATCGATGACTCCCATCGTTTCGCTATTACAACATAATTCGTCCGAATTCAGGTCATTTGGTCACTATAGATCGTCATGGGGTCTTGGAGAACGAACCACCTGCTTGGAACATATCATCCTGCTTGTCTAGCATCATCTGGAAAATTAGCATTCAGACAAGGTTCATTTCAGAGATACAGTAAGAGATAGATTGCAATTGTGCTTCCGAAATTATTCTTGCATTCGTTTCAATTTATGAAACACTATTTTCGTGTCGTAGGATCTAGAGGGGCCTAGCGAAAGTATATAGCTCAATAGTAGTGGTTCATTAGAAGAGGTCGTGACGTTCGATTTTTATGGTACGTGGACATTGATCTTTCCCTCCTCACCGACCTCAGTTCGTGCTTTAGCCTCCAACTGCATAGCTTTAGCGGCAGCACCCGGAGCTGCAGCATCGAATTTGCCGTCTCCAAAGGTACCGTCACCAGAAGCATTGGCTTGCTCAGGAGTCTTCTTGTTGCCGCTTTCCGTGCCTTCGGTCGTTTCAGCATGTTTTGGGTCTGCCTGCGGGTTGCCCGATCCTTGCTTGGCACCTTCGTCCTTTGGTACTCCCGAGTGTGCTAAGCCTGCACCTGCACCTCCGGCACCCCCAGCACCTCCAGCTGGAGTGCTTTGTGCACCCGGGTGTGCATTGTCGCTGCCCGACATTGATGTAGCACCTCCCTTGCCCAAGTTGGTGTTGCCAGGTGCTGGTACATCAGATCCCGCATGGGAACCTGATCCAACAGTCTTGCCGGAGCTCAATCCTGCAGTCGGATCTCGACCATCTTTATTCACTGTCAGCACAAGAAGAATGCTATGGTGGAGGCAGTAGACATACCACCGGATGCAGCTTCCGCTCGCGAGGACCCTGGGGCGCTCGTTGATGTGTTGCTCGTATTTCCATCATTGTGATGAGACATTGCTAGATGATATGTTCTTGCTCTATAGATCCTCTTGAGCGACGACACTCGATGGGCTTTATGTGCTCGTCGTAGTGTCGGAGCGGAGTCAGTCGTTGGCAGTATCGGCGGAACACCGGCCTCGAGAGTCGAGCATTGGATGACGTGGGCGGCGGGATCAGCCGCACACAAACCTCATCTGAGTGTCTGAACTGCCGAAATAAATCTCGAGCAAAGACAATTCATCTACCTAAATGAAAGTGTTGTGTTACTCGGCCGGGTACCACAGGTCAATTACTGTCAATAAAGCCAGCATCGTGGCAATGATGGTAAATCGAATTGACATTACGCTAAAATGCAAAGATAGTCTGTGTGATCACTTTTTGGTTTTGTTTATCGAGGTCCAACCATCACTCTCCGGGACTGGTTCATTTGAAATTGTGCTCTGGTCTTGCTTCTCAATGCTGGCGAGTTCAGCATCAGCCTTTGCGTCCACATTCTGAGCTTCCTTGTCGTCCTCGAGACTCATATCCTCCGTACGACGAAGTATGTCGAAGGGCTTATCCGTTCGAGAGTCAAACTTCCTTTCCTTCTTCTTTTCCTCTCGTGCAGCATTGGCAGCTTCACGTTCTTTGGCCAATTGCTGACGCTTCTCCTCGGCCTTTTTCTCTGCAGCAGAGGTATCTACCGCCCTGGCTGCACCGAACGGTGAAGCTCTGGTTGAGACTGGCGAAGCAAGACTGGCAGGCGTGTTTGTGCCATCATTCGCAGATCTCGGTGCTAGTGAGAGCTTTCGTCGCTCTACAGGAGCCGCACCACCTTCAGCTGATGGACTGAGTGGTCCGCGTCGAGAGTTCCAGTCTAGATCGGGACCACTATCACGCTCTCGCCTCTCTGAGTCTCTGCGTTCGCCATCTCTGCGTTCACCATATGGTTTCCGCTCTGAGTCCCGTCGCTCGCCATAGCCAGGCCTCGACTGATAACCACCGTTTCGCGGGGAATTTTCTGCAGCAGGCAATGGACCTCTCGTTCTTGCAGAGCTCCAGTCCAAATCACGCTCAGGTTCTCGCGGAGCTCGAGCTTCTCTTGGTTCGTATTCTCGGTGCGCGGGCTCATAGCCTCCTCCACGCGTTTCGCGGTCGTATCCACCACCGCCTCGACTCTCATATCCTCCACCTCTTGACTCATACCCTCTGGATGATCGCTCTAGTGGGGCTAAAGGTCCTTTTGCACCACGGGCGGATCCCCAATCCAAATCCCGCTCTGGCTCACGTTCGCCGAATCCTTGTTTCGGAGCTTCTGCGACTGTGACTCGAACGTCACGCCCTGCCAGAGGTGATCCTGACAATGGCAGAGCGGCCTTCAGGGAATCAAGGTCCTCGAACTCGACGTATCCGAACCCTCGAGGTCGATCAGTCTCTCGGTCACGCATGAGTCTGACACTCTTGACATTAGCGCCTGCCGAGCCAAAGAACTCGCTAATTTCCGACTCTGATGCATCGAAAGTCAAGTTGCCAATATGTGCTGTATATGGAGGTCTGTCAGGCATTGGCACTTCTGCTCTCGTCGTCCAGCCTGCTCGCTCCATGTCTGCTCCTCGACTGTTTGTCGCAAAGATCGGGTCCCGTGGAGCTGAGGTCTCATATGTTCGCCTTTCACTACCTCCATACCCACCACTCCCAGACGAGGCACCGTAACCACCAGTTTGTGAAGCGAATCCTGGCTGTGCGGATGCGAAACCTGGTTGTGCTGATGGCATGTCATCCATTTCGTCTGCCCAGTTGCTTCCACCGCCGGCGCTCTCATTGAATTGCGCGAGGGAGATTTTTGCGCCCTTGTTCTTTTTAGGCGGCATGATGAGTAATCTTAATGTGTCCTGTCACGGACTTGCTAGCTTTATTCAAGCATCATCGCGTGATCGGCTTAAAATTCTCAGCGGTGAGTTATTCGATTCTGTGGTTGGAGCTCAGCTGCGTAGCCAATGACACTCGGAATCTCTCGTATTTGTACGTCACTGATCAATGCTCAGCAAAGGAAGAGAGGTGGTCAAACTGCTATACTGGACAGATACTAGTATGTACAGATACGGTTGCCAGCAGCTGCGGGTGGTCTTCGAATTCTAAGATTGTAATTCAAATGCCTGCCGTTATCGGCACCCATGTCCATGCCATTGCTATATTCTATTGCCAAGAAAGATGTCCGTATATATACTATGCCATTACAAAAATTGCAAGCTGTATCGCTAGCGACTTTCAGTGTGTGAACCTTCCGAAAAAGTCTATCATACTAAACATCGAGGTCTTATATGTCCTTGTTAGATTGGGGCTCGTATAGTCGACGTATTGTACACCGAACCTCTGTCTGTAATTTCCGAACTCCCAATTATCTGTGGATGCCCAGGTCAAAATTCCCCGTATATTTACACCATCGAGTACTTTACTCTTCAGAATAGCTTCGTAGTAGTCTCGCAAATACGTGGCGCGACCAGAATCCGTGATCTCGCTAGCAAATGGTGTCGAATCAGCTGTGTTTTCGGCAAAGCCCAATTCGGACACCATGATACCACCGGTTGGACGATACGTCTGACTGATGTAGTTCAACCAAACCCTCTCCAGTCCTGGCGTCAACGCTAGTGGAGTCGCACCTGCAGTGATACCTCCAGGCTCCCCAACGCCGTTAATGAGGTATCCCGTGGCCGGATCAATTGAGCTTGCGTTTACACAAATCGGCCATAGAGGATTACTAGAGTTCGACGCACATGCTGCCACTCCCCCTGTCGGTGCAGTGACTAATTGTGCAGAATATGTATCAACTGCGAAAAAGTCCATCGTTCCGTTGATCAGTGCAAGCTCGCCTGCCGTGAAAGATGGTGCCAGAGCTGCATTATTCACCGTTTGGAGGACGGCTGCGGGCAAATCCTGACCCAAGAAAGCGGCGTTCGAGAAAAGACCGAACGAGAACTGATTTTGACGATCGGCGGCCGCTACATCAGAAGTCGAAGAGGCGTTGAGTGGCACAGCAAAGTTGATGGTCTGCTTGAATGTAATCTCTGCTGAGCCTGAGTTGTTAGCATGGGAAGCCCGATGTCATGAAGTATGCCCTTACCTTGGACGACATCATGGTAGAAGTGATACAGTCGAGCGTGCGCAAGCTGGACATTTCGGGCACCAAGAATGTTAGCACTGACGCCTTGAGGCTCGTTGAAGGTGAAAAATGTCGCAACACGGTCACCAAAGCTAGCCACAACGTACTTGGCATAATACAGATAGTCTTCAACGAAGGTCTTTTGATCATAGCCTGCGTTGAAAGCGCCATAGAGGACATCGGACAACACACGGTCAATAGGGGCGATATTCGCCGGCGTATCATAATGAGTCAGTGTCACTATTGGATTGATCCCGTAGAATCTGCACGTATCAATGATATCCGAGTAGTGCGCCATGGCTTGCTGGTTGATTGGACTACCTGCAGTACCAAAAGGGACAACGCGCGCCCATTTGATGGAGAAGGAATAACTTTGTACACCCGCTGCTGCAAGTCTAGCTATATCTTCCTTGTAGAGGTAGTAGTTCATGGCAGTGATGTCACTGTTGTTTGATGTTGACGCCAACAAGATGTGAAACAAAGAGTCGAGCATTGAGGGTCCTGAACCTTCGGCCTGCGGCACGCCCTCGCATTGCTGTGCTGAGCTGGCGACCCCCCAAATTGTGTTTTTTCCCAATGTCGCATTCGTCATATTGCCACTCACAATGACAGTGGGTACAGTTGGAGGATAGACAAGTGCACTTGTGGGTACGATGGACGGTTGCACAGTCTTTGTGATATTTGGCGTCGTGACATTGATACCAAGCCATAGCTTGTTGTAAGCACTGGAACCATATGGATCGCTCGCATCGGTAGGGTTAGCTTCGATAGAATAAGTTCGGGTAGTGTAGTTGGCGAGAAAGCTTGTGATGCCCGTAGCTGCACTAGCAGGTCTGTAGATTTCATAAATCGAGCCGTTGATGGCCGAGGCGATTTTCCTCTCAGCTGGGAGGAACTGTGGATACTGAAACGTAGCAGAGACCGTGCAGCTAGATAGCATCGCACAGAAAGATAGTGCTGAGATCGAGAAGAACATATTAGCTAGGAGTACAGAATGGTTGACGAGAATCCTTGAAGTTGCAGCACCTGATGCAAGTTGTCAATGATCTAATCGTCAGTGTTTCTTGTTGAGTAGATGTCGATAGAGATAGAGTGGAGGATTCTGGGGAAGAGTCAGGATTTAACCAGCTAAGCCGAAAGCTCTATTTTGACGACATTGCTCTTTAAGTCTGCAATGGCTAGAAGGTTGGAGTCGTATTATGTATGGTGCACCGCAAGCACAATTATCACCGAGTCAATAAGGATGAATCTTACGTTCGGGGAGAAGTCAACAGAGGCTGCAGCGTTCCCGTCCTGGGATCCCGAGGTCTCGAGGCAATGGATGGAAGAGGCACATCTGATTGGTCAGGATGGGCTTGACTGTGATATCTCCCATCAGCTGCCACTCACTCTTTCCTGCTGCTCTTGCTGCTGCTCTTGCTCTTGCTCTTCAGCTTCAGCTTGGCTAAAGAGCTTGACTGATTGTCTGCCTACACAGTATTCAGTAGAAGGGATTGCTACTAGATTGTGTAGGTACCTTGACTCTCAAGCTCAACTCGAGCCAGTGTCAACTCATGTGATAGATGATATACCGTCTGTGTATCCATACTAAATAATCCTCACTTCATAGGCATCCGTATCTCTGGCTTTAGCTTACAATTTCCCAAATTATGTTTTTTAATATTCACACGCATGCGCAATGGCGCGTTGCAGCCACAATACTCCCCTCAACTCACGGTGCGGTAGTCTGCTGCTACTCTACGTCTGACGTTGCCAGTCTAAACAACCTACTGCACCTATGGTTGCGATAACTGTCTTCTCAGCTTCTGCCAAGATGAAAGCTTAGCGTCAAGATTCAACAACTGACAGACTACACCACGACAATAGTCAGCTATAGACATCATGTCGATTCCCTGCAGGGTATACGATCTCGCTCGAGACTTCTTGGCCGAAAAATTCATCTACACAAATCTTCATGCCCCTGTCCAGGATCTATCTGGACAAGTAATTCTCATCACCGGTGGCAATGCTGGTCTCGGGAAAGAGAGTGCTCGACAATTGGCTTTGATGAGGCCAGCCAAGATCATCATCACTGCGAGATCCATGGATAAAGGGGAACAGGCAAAGAATGAACTCATCAAATCTACCGGCTTCAAAAATATACAACTTGAGCACCTAGACCTGTGTTCTCTCGATAGCGTAAACAAGCTATCACGAAAGGTGCTTGATTCAGAGAAGAAATTACATGTATTGCTGTGCAATGCCGGAGCTGGCTCTCTACCAGACGTTGCTAAAAAGACTGAGGATGGATTTGATGAATTGTTTCAGGGAAACGTTCTCGGACATCATCTCCTGACTACTAATCTGCTGCCTCTACTCGAAAAGACTGGCACGTCTAGTATTCCGGCTCGAGTCGTCATACTCTCGTCTCTGGCAGCCAAGTTTGCGTTCTCCTTTGACATCAATTCTTGGGACAATCCCCAGAAAATATCCGCCATGGCCTTTTACGGCACGACAAAGCTGATGGCTACCCTGTTGGCTACGGCGTATGCCGAGCGGGAATCTTCTAAGAAGATCGCGTTCCACAGTTGTCATCCGGGTACCGTAGCAACAAGTTTCACGGAGAAGTTCCCACCCTTCATGAGAAATTATGTCCTTCCAATCTTTTTCGTCTTTCTAAGTCGTCCTTTGGAACAGGGCGCTGCGACCCAAGTCTACTTGGCTTCCGCTCCAGCAGGCTACGAGTCACAGCCATACTGGACAAACATGGAGAGCAGACCACCAAACCCCATCGCGCAGAACAGTCAGCTGTGCCGTCAATTTTTGGAGCAGTGCGACGAGCTCATCAGCAAGTACAAGCTATGATTCAGCAATCAGTGTCGATGGACGATGGAGATATATGTATGTCTACGTGATTCTCGAAAAGTGCAGTGGCCAGACAATCTCAATTCCTAGCACGATAGTGAATATGCAGAATGAAAGACTCTTACCATCACAAACTCTTTGCTGTGCGATCGTATTGCATACATTGTGCAGCTCTGAGCACTAGCTGACACTGGCAGTGGTGCTCATCACTCGAATGCTGGATCATTAAAAGTTGTAGACTATACTGACTTGGACAGAAACGCAGCAGGAGGACCGAGACCCTCGAGAATCATTTCACTGATCATTCAGGCTGAGATGGTCTCACATGTCATTCTCACCTGTTCAAGACTTCATGTCGCCATCATCACTCGACAGCACGATGGAAAGCACAATGACAATAGACACTAACGAGACACGAACCGATCGACTTCCAATATCTCGATTCAAGACTTGCACGTTACAAATAAAACAAAAGTCGGGACAAGTCTATCGATTCCTCTCCATCAAACATCACAAGCCTGACACTCACTCGACCAATGTACAGTCCGACAATCATCGCGACGACCACGACGATACTTGTTTCAAAGCACTCAAGTATCACGACTTGTGCCCACAAATACAACCCTTGGTCATTGGAGATGTGCAGGGTCCCATACTCAACCACATACAAACCAATGACTCTCCATTAAAGTCACTCCCGCAGCAGCAGCATCAATCCATCAATTCTAGAGAATCGCACAAGGACGACGAGGGAAGGGTTGGGCCGGTATTAAAAGACACCGATGATGATTCAACCACACAAAGAGTCCTTGAATACATCACTCGTGAGCAAGGAGATGGTGAAAGGTCCTGGAGCAGTATGGAGAGTATGAATCTCGGAGACGATCGATACTTGATGGCTCCTTCCACCCTCACATTGAGAAAAGGTAAATTTCTCAGCGAGGTATCCATGTACTCCACCGTACCTTCCTGTACCATGCAATACCAAGAGAACGATCAAGGTACGAGTCAATCAACGATAAAGACAGAGTGATATGTTGACAAGTGGCGAGTAGTGACCTGCATCGTCTCGGAACGGAAGCTTGAAATTGTAGATTATCGTTCCCTCGTGTAAACTAGTAATTAATGTTTATTATACTTTTTGTGTGGTCATTACCGGATTGAGCTACATCATATATATACAGATGACTTGTCATTGCTTGCCCGTCGCGGAAGGCCTGGGTAGACTATAGGCCGAAAAGTGCTGATATAGGAAGAGGCAGCCTGCGAGAATATTAAGAATATGGTGTAGAAGATAGGTATACATAACGCCGTACAGCAAAGTGATGCACGACATTGCAAGAATTAAGACGCCAAGTACTTTTTCGAGTGGGGTGTGTATCGGGGGTGGAATCCAGCCATTTGTAAGTGATTCTACCAGTAGCATGATCGGTGCCACGCTAAGGACATTGTGGTGTGATGAGAATGGAGTCAACCATTGAACCGAGATGTTTCGTATCCAGACCACGAGAATTGGGATATTGATAGGAAGGACACAGAGCATCAATGTCAATACACCAAAGTTGAGATTATAAGCCTTGAGTGTAGTGCGCGTGTCATTTGACCTGAGTAGCCGAACGCAAGTCGCCAATTGTACGATACAGGCTACAATATATGCGAATTGATATGGAACCAGGAAGGACACAAATCCAAGCAGAATTGCTGTCGTGACGAGACGCCGAGAAAAGCTGCGTTCAGCTTGCTCCGTAGCGATACTGGAGTTGCCCTTCACATAATCAAGCGACATCGCGAAGACCTTGATTATGTTGTTGAGCAGAAGTGTTGCCGCATTCAAGATACCGACAGACACCAACAGGAACAACGGAGCTAACCACCACAGAAAGATGTCCTGTAGACCGAGAAGCTTATCGTTCGTAAGCATGATGTAGTCCTTCGAAAATCTGTTGGCATCTTCAAGCTTGAACAGATTGTTCAAAGATATAGTTCGCTTTTGTTGGAGATGTATCAGGACGAGAGACACACTGGAGATTACCAACAGTATAATGAGTAAACCACGTTGAACAAGGACTCGAAGACCGTGCTGGAAGGATATCAACATGCCTGTGTTGTTGTAAGCAGCGATCTGCAACCATATGACCAGGAGTGCGACTGCCAATGGATAGACTACGAGGACAACTCGGAATCGCATCACGAGCTTTCCAAGAGAACCTAAATAATCGACTTTCAGCGTGATGTCAGTCGGACCACGACAAGCTGGATCCATCCAATGCTGAAATATGAATCCCTGATCGCTAGCAAGTACAGGCGGGAAGAACGGCGCTTGACCATGAAGATTAATGTCTATCTCATCATTCTCCACATGATACTTTGATTCATAAGTCATGGCCATGAATTGCCTGGTGACAGTCTCCATGAGACGGACTGGGCATGATCGAGCCGAGATGTACAATTTGTATGCGATCAGACTGTTCAGTGGACCGTCCACTCGAAGCGTCGATACAAGGCTTTGAGAATTTCCCAAAATAATGCGAAATCCACCCAAGAAGAGATTATACATGTCAGTGGTAACGTCAACATCGACAACATCGGACGAATCGATAATTTCTGCTGCCACGAAATTCTGAGGGTCTGCGCTCCTGCTGCGAATCACCACGAATTGCTCGTATGGCTGTGCAGGAATGTGGTAATCCAATGAGTATGTGCGTCGGTGTGATCCTGCGTGAGTCAGATCGTGCCTGCTCGGTAGGACTGCTATGGCACTAGTAAGGTCGATACAGGACAAAACTGGGATTGCGTCTCCAAGCTCTTGTTCGCGTCGCACATCTTGTGGCCTACATAGTTGAACAGAGATGAAGGTATTCTTTGAACTGTCTTCCGGAGAAATGCTTGTCAGTAGCTGTATGGCGCCGGCAGCGGCAGACAAGCTGGGAAGGACATCTACGACATCTGCAGTCGATGGGAAAGAGCCGCGGAGTAAGCTGCCATTGGAGTGCACAACAGGCACGGGATGTGTCTCCGAGTTCTCATCGTTGATCAGATTTGAGCGTGACATGGTGGCTTTGGAATCGACCACGAATCCTTCCAATGGCGAGAGAAAGTGCTTGGAGAATGTCTGCATCCTGTGACTGAGTCTGCTAGTCTGTGTCTCTCGTCGAGCATCAACGCATTCAAGCAAAGCTCTGGCTACCACCTTGCGAAACTGGTCGCACCACAAAATAGCTTGGTGGTCTGCACTGATCCAGACAAGTGGTATTGTGCTTGTGAATACTGTGAAAGCATTTGTGAGTGGCGCAATCAATCGCACCGAGGAATAGTCAGACGATACGATAGTATCCAGACCACCGCCAGCGATCGAGATTAAAGATACATCTTTCAAGGTATTGTTTGCGGGAGGACTAGAGAATGAGTTGTACCAAAACTGGTTGACATCCTCATAGATTCGTTGTATTTGAGGATCGAAAGGTGCCGGAGGAATTGCGTGTGGTGTTGACATGGTCAAAATAGTGTTGACAGATTTCGGTAGATAGTTTGGCATAACTTGCATGAGCCTGGCTACCAGACCTCCCATCGAGTGACCTATAACAATCACACTGGTCGGGTCTGGTAACGACCTAAATGATGGGCTTTTTCGAGCATCAGTGTATAGGGATAGAATGTACGTTATGGCTGAATTCAGATACTCGGCCTGATCCAACATTGTCTGACCATGGAAGGCGGAGAAGTCCTCGTTGAAATCGACGGTGAAGAAATCTAGACTCCTTTTACCTCGTCCAAGGACATCAGGATCGTCCTTCATTGTCTGCTGAAACTGTGCTGCTGCTTCTGCGGCTATTGGACGGATCTGTTTATAACTACCGGCATTTCCAGGAACGAATAGAACTGGTACTCCTTGAGGCTCCTCGCTCAGATCAATCGTAAGCTCGCGGTAGAGGTATAATGAGTATTTCGAAGCAAATCTCGTATGTTCATGATCGAACCCGTACAAATGTCGATACGAGGGGTACATAAAGGACATGTTGCACACCTTGTTGTCCTTCTGCTTCGCATTGAATGAAAATCGGACTAGAAAGATGAAAGAGATCGAGAAGAGTGTAATTAGATATAATGATCTTCCGGACAATCTGGCTGGCCTTGGTATTGTATGCTGTCTGATAGGAGAACTCTTTTCAGGCTTGAAAAGGATTTTGTCACCATGGACAACCGCGTCCTGGTCCATAGACCACAGCGCGACAACACGAGTATGTCCCCAAACCTAAGAGACGCCTTGCAAAAGAAAAGAGAGTGTGTTGCAAGCCCGCAAGCTGACAAGGAACGAGAGCAGGCACAAGCAATTGACCAAGGTAAACTGAAGGAACAGTTGCGAGCGACGATGAGATGGAAAGGTTGCACTGCTACAGACTGGTATGTACATGTATAGTATGTATGAGAATATGAACGAATCCCTGTTGTGGGCGGGCGTTGCGGGTGTGGGTGTGAAAGGTGAAGGGCAGCCCAGCGAGAGGTTGCCAAGCACTTGCTCTCGCACTCTTTCAGGGCTGGCTGGCTGGCTGGTTGGCTGCCCCAGGCTCATGCGCGGATTGGCATTGAGATGAGATCCATCATGCGCGTGAATGGATCCTCTCAGGCAGCTGCCCTCACTGGGCTGGCCACGCCGGTACTCGCGATGTAGGGGATCTTCTCTTGGTAGGTAGGCACCAGGTAAAAGGTCTGGAAGGTAGAAGGAAGCGATGGACTGCACCTACCTATTTTACCTACCGTACGTACGGTACCATTAACCTGGAGGACGGCTTTCGTTCTAGCCACGAGGAGGACGATTAGGAGACCCGTGATTGGCCACCCAATTGACATGTCTTGTCGAGTCAGATGACAGCCCAGAACACTTTTCCCCTCCGCCTGAAGATCTACTACAGTATGTACACCCTCCCAAGGCCTAGGTTGCTTCCACTCTGAAATCTGATGACATTGACAACCTCGAGACAATCTGTATAATACTCGAATTACCAATGGCGTCTCGGGCGATAAGCACTCGAACCCTCAAGATTTCTTATCTTCAAAGTTGACGTGAAAGAGATGCCGTTCATCAAAACCATAGTGTGGCCATAGTGGCCATGCATGGTATTTGAATGTTGCACTTGCTAGTGTGAGAGACGATCTAGGCACGTGAATCTCAAATTTCATTTATATACGGTATACATGGACACGGTCCGAGAAGTGCTTTGGAGCAGAGCCTCGAGCTACATAAATCCTCGATCTGGCACAAATTACGCAAAAAGCACAACCCATTCTGCCGTTGTGAAGAGATCGACAGAGCACATCATCATCATCATCAATGTTGATGTTATGCGGCCTGATAGGTCAAACAAGGACACCCGCATCATGTACGCACAGCTGTTTGAAGTGCTACAAGCCTTTGTGCGCTCGATCCATATTCTAGAAAAAAACAACAAGATATGCCAGACGCTCACTGGATCGTTCGTCATGCCTGAGTATCATGCCTGAGTATCATGCCTGAGTATCATGCCTGAGTATCATGCCTGATATGTACTGAAGAGATTTCCCTTGGATATTTACACGCTCGATGGTGCTGGCACGGTACTTCCTTGTGTGTGTGTACGTGCTTGTTGGTTGTGTCCAAGGACAGGCAACCGAGACTTTTCAATTCTTCTTCCTTTTCCGTTGTCGATCACTGATGACAGACTTTGCTCTCTTCTTAGCAAGATGTCTCCCGCCTTTCCAAGTCTCTCTTGCACTACCTCGCGACCCAGATGTGCTAATTTTCTTTACCTCAACATCCATAGGCTCGGATGTGCTAGTAGCAACTACTTCTGAAACGTCGGGTAAACTATCGTTGTTGAGGTCCGTCGTAGTAGCAGCCTGTGCTTTGTTGCGAAGTTCAAGTCTTGCTGACAATCGAGCCAGTCTCTGATCCTCCACAGATATGCGATCACTTCTCTTCTGACTTCTAAATCGTTTCTTGATTGCGCTTCGAATCGATTTCGCCATGCTTCGACTGCTGCCTCCTTTCCAAGAGAAACGGCCTGTCAACGTGCTGTGAAGAAAAACAAGAAAGTTTATTTCGAAATTTCAAGTGGCTGCATGTCGTAATTGTCGGCTCACAAGGCTTATGGCAACTTTGTATCTATGAACGAACTTCGCATTCAGAGATAGCCTCGAGCCTTGCATCGAGCTTTGAACTCTTATATTGTCCCCGTATACAGGCGTCAATCGTCCACCCTGTAGACAAGCTTTTCGAGATCTGGGTCAACGAGTGGCCCGCGTAGTTGGGCAGGCTCGGCATAGCTTGCCGCATGGCGAGTCCGTTTGTCGATTATCCGTCGATTCTGCGGCATCTCGAGACTCGTCTCTTGGTCGCAGACTTGAAAGATATCCTCAAAGAGCGTGAGCAAGCAATCAAATGTGATTGTATAGACGCGCTGATCGATTACAGTTCACCTCAGTACTTCTGGTAATAAAAGACCATTGATTGACCGCGTTGCGAGTCAACTCGCTCTCTTGAAGTCCGCAAATGATGTCGCTCGCTACACAAGCCTTAAGAACCGAATACTGCGGTGCGGATCGCCCTCAATGATGATGCAACCCATGCGTGGAATACCTGTACGACCAGTGAACGCTCCTTCGTCGATAAGTGAGCATCGTCCGCCCACAAACGGCATGCCGTATAATCAATTCGCGGGAAACAACTGGCGACCTCAAGGAGCATATTCACAGCAACAACCGATTCTCAATTTCAAGCCTAGTCCCTTCTACGAGGTTATTGAACGTCTATCCAACACGGCGACCCTGCCTTGTGAGAATTACTGCCCGAAGAGTGTCCATTGTCTGACAGACTAGTCTCTGCGCGCAATACTGTATCCTTGTCATTCGTGTGCACAATGAATGCGTTAGATCTGCTGCATCAAGGCACGACAAAATACAAGGTCGCAATCATGTGCGCAGAAAGCACTTATGCTTATAATCCCAACAGGCAGTTATTGATGGAGTTTCCTAATCCTGCTGAGGTACTGGTCAATGCGAGAAGACTCCATGCTAACCTCAAGGGTATGAAGAACAAACCTGGGACCATACCCCCAGCAGACATTACAAGCTATATTGATCGCACTCCAAGACTGCCCAATAGGGTAGATATTACATACAGCTGTGGCGGTGAAGTAAACAAGAAATTCGGGGTGCAAGTTGTACTATTGAGAATCCACTCAGTGGATGAGCTAGTTGAAAAGATAAAGGCTGGCAATCGCTTCACGAAGGAATCTGTCCTAGCTAAATTGAGAAAACCAGAAGACGACGACATCGAAATGGCCTCCTTTGACTTCACTCTTAAAGATCCACTGTCTTATATGCGCATCACGGTTCCATGCAGGTCAACGTTTTGCAAGCACAACCAGTGCTGGGACGCTATGGCATTCTTAAGCATCAACGAGCAGACCCCTCAGTGGACTTGCCCGATCTGTCATATTGCGATCAATGGCTTAGGCTCAATTGCTGTTGATGGTTATTTCCAAGACATTCTTGACAATGTCGGACAGGATGTGGATACTATCTTAGTTGATCCATCAGGGACTTGGAAAGTTCCAGGCTTGGGAGGTAGAGACGATGATCAGACAACGACGAAAGCCCGTGAGGATGATGATGCTCTCAAAAAGGTATTAGACCTGCAAGATACGGAGGATGAAGACGAGACTGCTCCGTCTACTCTTGCTTTCAAGTTGAAGCAGGAAGAGAATTCGAGAAGCTCGACACCAATCCAGCATACGAGAACTAATAAACGAAAGGCTTCTCCAATCTGTATTGACCTTACCGAAGATAGCGACGATGAGCCTGAGCCAGCTAAAAAGACTAAGCCTAACGACAATGCGGGTCTATCGACAGCTTCAGTGGCCACGCCCTTACACGATAGAATCATTATGCCAGATTTACCATCATCTGCACACGCGATCCCCAGAAGCAGCTACGGCCAGGCCGTGGATGCAACCAGTGTGCCTACCAACGGCCATGGGCATAAAACGCAGCACAGACCTACAGGACCCGATCGTCCAGGACCAATCCCGGATATGAATTCGGCAAGGACGCCGCCAGTACCTATGCAAAATCAGAACATATCAGGCTCCATAGAGGGTGCTTCTATTCCAGATGGGACGACAGAGATGGCTAATGGCGAATTTGCTCAAGGAACCACAGCGGGAGATTTATTTAGGGTACATACACATCCGAATGCGCCTCGATCGCCGGCTCACGATGTATACCATGAGCGACCGAGTCACGAGAATAGCGTACAAGGTGGCCATGACACCAGTGTTGCACGAGACCACCCCTTACCGCTAGATGCAGTCGACACAGCAGAGCAAGCGATACCTAGGCAAGTCTCAGCAGCCGAAGCAATCAACAAGAGCGTTGAAGAGACGGATGCGGTGCCCTCGGTTGTTCAAGACCGTTACGATGAAGATTCGCCGCCGATAGTGGTGCCAGGAGCACATAGAGCCGCGATTCCAGCAGCGGCAGCACAGACTTTATTCAGTGACGATTTTTCCGATGGTGATCTACACTTTTATTGACTAGCTAAGTGCGAGGAGTGTCTATGTACATCCATTGCACAACTCGACATTTCCAAGGCTTCCGCTTGCGTCGTCAAGCAGGAGGAGGAAACCCCGCAGCAGTCTTCCTCTCCACTCCTCTCGAGGCCTCTTGCGCCCTTCATCACGGTCCGTGTCGAATCCATAGATTCCAAAATCAAGGTGGAATGAGAAAGGTGTCCATTCTACCTTTTTGATGAATGCATTAGCGCAGGCACTAGCATCCACATTTTTAATTCATCTCATCTTTATGTTTCATGGCAATTCGACATTGTCCTTTAATCCTAGTCCTTCAAGGTCGGCTTTCACGCCATTATCATGCCACTCTTGTTCGAGTAGTTCCTTGAGTTTAGTGCCATCTTTATAGACCCACCCGACGCCATTGATGTAATCGAATCTCTTTGGTCCTGAAATAGGAGAACTCAACCAAATCTGTTTACTGGGTGGTTGTCTGTTGATGACATAGGTGCCAACATCGTCGATACTCACATTCATCACGCCATCACTATACTCTACGTCAAGTCTCGCGTTCTGGTCAGCTACTTCCTCGAGTTCCAATAAAATCAAGTTCAGACTCGAGTCTGCCAACTTGAAGTACCCGTGATCAGTCAATATTGTCGGCTCGTGCGTATACCTCACATGTCTACAGGTCGAAAAGGTCCGTATCGAGGACGGCGAAGTGCTGCTGGGATTTCGAGTAGAGTACGTATTGGACCTATCGTGTCCGTCTTCTTGCTCGAGTAATTTCTCCTACAGTGTCAACACTCAATGTTTTACGCCACCGACAAAGGAGAGACTAACTTCCTCGTCTTGGATGAATTGCGTCAGTACTTGCTTGAACTCTTCTGGTTTCTCGGCTTGTACCCAATGACCGGCATCAATGTCCTTGATCTGGAAACGTGGGAAGAATCGTCCGATGAGAGGAATCATCTCGTCAGTGACGTATTTCGAGTATTTGCCTCTGATGAATAGTGTTGGTTTCTTGAACCGTGCCTGTGTCGGTAGATATGGGAAATCGCCCATGAAATCCAGAGATTTGGCGATGATATTTAACGGCACGCGCCACTTTAGGAGTTTCGTTTCTGGATCCCTGACGAGGTTCGTCAAGAGGAACTGACGAATAGAGACGTCCTCCTCCACTTCTGCCAGCATTATATCTGCCTCGGATTGTTTCGAAAGTGCGCCTGACTCTATTTCCTTCATGCAGCGCACGTAACGAGGAAATTCCGAGGATATGCTAGCATCGACCGGAGCATTATCCACGGAGACCAACAATTTGACAGAAGGAGCGTGTCGTAATGCGAGGGTCATCGCAGTCTTTGCACCCATAGAGTGTCCTTGGTGCAGTCAGTATTATGTGCCACTATAGCGCTGCTGCAGCATACCTATCACGATGGCATCGCGCAGCTTGTGATCCTTGATGAACTGATTCACGTCCTCTGCCATGACTGTATAGTTATGAACCACGTTCTGAGGAGATTCGCCATGATTCCTGGCGTCTAGCGCATAAACGGGTCGATCTAGATCTCTTGCGAAGCTTTTCGACCTAGACATGTCAGCTTTCGTCAATCGCACCACTTATTTCCTTGACCGTACAACGACTGCCAATTCGATTTTGAGCCAAATAGTCCATGTAAAATTACTAGCGGCGACTTCTTCGACTCACTCGGCGGCGAATACAACTTGTATGCAAGTTTGACTGTATCTGATGATGCTGTAGCATAAAATCTAGAGCTGCAGTCGAGGCGCTTGATATGCGGTGAGCATAATCGGCGAACGAGCATACGTTCTCAATGATTGTTTCACCTATGAGATGTTCGTCAGGATATTGCTTTATGAACGATAGAATATGGGAGTCGATTATTTCGTAGATGGGGAGGCAAAGTGCATAAATTATAGAATTGTATCCTCGCAACTCAAACCGGCAAGATTGTGGAGACTTTGCGTGATCCACACTACGGGTTATGAGGACTAACGTTAGGGTTTCGCTTGATAGTGTGAATTCATCAGATCTGTTGTATCATACACCAGTGAATATAACATCTAGTGTATAGCTCTCTCGGGCGTAGAAGTGTTGCTTTAGATATCCCCGAATTTGTGACGACTATCGATCATGTCCTTTACACAAGCGACCTTCCTGGCTAAGAAGACGGTCACTTCGGCGAACCATGCTGCGGCGCGAAAGAGAGCTTTGCAGATGTATAGAGACTATCAACGATGCGTATGTTGTGTAGATCCTGGTGACAAGGGCGAAATCTTATGGTCAATATAGGTGCCCGATATGGTAAATCTGTATGAGATGGAATTACCCGTGTCTACAGTACGCTCGAAAATTCGCCAGGAATTTGAAAGGAACAGATACGTCTCAGATCTCCCTACGATAGATGTACTGCTCTTCAAAGGACAGATCGAGTATCAAGAGACTGTAAACTTCTGGAAACAACAAAGTCATGTCATGAAGTATGTACAGGATGATATCACTCTTTTGCAAGTATTGACCAGATAGATACTTTACGATGGAGGACGAACCACAATCAGCGAAGCAAGTGCCAGATAGCTTTCTGGGACGTTTCTTGGAGGGAAGGAATTGATCAAATATCAGAGGTTGGCACAATGAGAAAGAGAATTCAGGAATTATATTCTGGTTAAGGTAAAGCATGCATCTAAGCGAATTTCAAAATAATTATGCAATATCAACACTGAAAATTGTCACATCGGATAATCTGGAAGAGTGCTGTTTCAATGTGATGCTATAGGACCGATCTGAATCTCCGGCTGGAAGACTCGATCCCGTTTCGAGACCTTTTCGGCTTCTTTCGCTGCCTTTGCAGCCTTATTCTCTTGGACTTTGAAGTCTCTCACTTCTTGCTTGTGTTTGGCCTTGACGCTACGATTCGTCTTGTCAACAAACGACTTTGCACCATGTGTGAATCTTGTTATAAAGTCGTGAGCTTGTCCTCGAGTGACAGATCTATTACGTGCATCCTTGCTGCCGAGCTTCATCATGAATTCCTTTTGCGCATCTGAGGCTTCTGCTAATCTCCAAGGGGCATTTCGCAGCATTACATTTCTTTGGCCGATGTTAATGGCCTTGGTGTCTCCAGCTGCCACGGCTCGTTCCAATGAGATGACATTTTCGAAGAGAACCCTGGGGCGCGCCAATATGGCAGCTGTGCCAGGTGGAAGTTTCATAGTATAGGTGCCACTCCAGGATTCCTCGGTGCTTTCCTCGTCCCGGACAATCTTAATGAAACCCTGTGAGCCCATCGACAAGATGTACTTGTTAGCATCAGTTTGTAGCCAATTCAGTGGACTCAACCGGGATATGTGTCTTGAACCTCGCACTTCGTGATCACTCATCAAATCCTGCACATCATCATAATCGATGTAGGAGACTTCCAATGGAGGACTAGTCAACTTATTCAAGTCACCGATGGGCTCTTCGGTGGTGGTGGATGCGACACTCTCAGCTTGTAGCTCGAGTTGTTCGAAGGAGATCTCTCGATCAGCCAGTTCTTGTGGATCAAGTCCAAAGAGTGAGGGTATCGAAGCCACTCCGACATCAAGACAGGACGTCATATCCAATATATGGCAATCCTCTTTGTTCGCTGCAAGTCTCAGACCGCGACCAATCATCTGCACCAACAGTCCGACAGACTTTGTCGGTCTGCATAATAAAACACAGTCGATCTGAGGACTATCGAAGCCTTCGGTGAGTATGCCACAATTCACCAGGACTGGAAAGTCGCCGCGCCTGAACGCAGCTATGAGGTCTGTCCGCTCGATCTTCGAGTTGTTCGAAGTTACTGCGCGAGCGTCGATTCCGTTCTGCCTGAAACAATTGGCAAGATCAATGACATGCTGGATATTGACGGCGAAGACGATCGTGCTTTTTCTATGCTTGACTCGATCTAGCCAGGCTCCGACCGAAGCATTGTTGCTCGCTGTGGTGTTGACTCGTTCTGCGAGCTGCCCGATAGCGAAGTCACCATCGGGGCCAGTCATTTTAATGCCTTTCAGTGACACATCTTGCAGACTTACTGTAGTCAGCTTTGCATTACAAAGATATCCGTCACGCATCATAGACATATAGTCTTTGTGAAAGACTATGTGATCGAATACCGAGGCGAGTTGCAGACCGTCTCTTCTGAACAAGGTCGCCGAGAATCCGACCACGACTGTCTTGGTCTCTGGCACATTGGCATCAAGCTTCTCCAAAATCTCTAGATAAGTCTTGGCTGCTGCATGATGTGCTTCATCAATGATGATTAGCTTTACTCTTTCCTTGTCATACTTGTCCAAGCGACGCACGAGTGATTGTAGTGAACAGACAGTGATGTCTGCCAATCCGCTTGCTGCGTGATGACTCATTTCTACCTCGATGGTACTGTCCGGACAAGCACTTCTACAGTGGTTTGCTGCCTGCTCGACCAGCTCCCGCCGGTGTACAACAATCAATGTTTGATAGCGAGCACCATTCGCCCGTATCTGGTCCAGGAGATGACTGAAGATGACAGTCTTGCCACCACCAGTGGCCAAGGACACCGCTATGCGGCGCTTCCCAAGCGCTACGGCATCCAGACAACTTTTGATACATTCTTCCTGATAAGGGCGCAATGTCAATGAAGTGGCGTACTGTCTGCAGTATCTAGACTGTAGTCGTACAAGGTTGACGAATCTGGATATGAGCATCAAAATCCGTTCTTGTGTGCTTGCAATTCATCATGGAAATTTACTGGACAGGTCATGTCACAACAGTGTGCGACCCCCGATTCTACCATTGTATCGAGAACATTGAAATGCGAGTGATTCCAACTTCTGAAGACACATTCGCGCCATCATAAAATTTAAGGTCGTGTTGTATGTGTGTATTTTGTCAAGCCACGATTGGCTGCAGGCAGTAGGTTATTTGGATTCACACGCCATCACTCGAAATGTACAAGACTTCGTTCATGGGAATGGCTTTCACATATACATGACAGGGCATCAACCCAAGCGAGATGTTACCTTGGTCATGACAGCTAAGGTCATCTCAAGCTATATGAACTAGAGCTATAGCAAGCAGGAGACTATATATACTTTGATACTGCACAATCTCAATTTTAGCACTAAATAGTCTCACACCAAAGGACAAATCTCTCCAGTGGCAGCTTTCTCTTGAAGCCAGGAATGCCGAAACCCGAGTCATATACCATCAATCCGAGGGTCGTGCACCTTCATGAAAAGCCTCGAACAATATAGTATATCGCTGTTCAAGCAAAATTATCCGCACATATACATGAAAGTGGACATATATGGACGTCGCTGCGCACGGTAGACCAGATTGCAACCTTGGAAATATCAAAGAGTGTGGATCTGTTCCCGTTAAAAGACCGATCGAACCACTGAGCTTGAAGCAGTAGAGCAATTAGAGCCACTACATATGCATGCGAGACATTCAAGTTTCATTCACAACCATTTTCTTCCTTTTAGTCGCTGGTTTCTTCGCAGTCGTCCTTGTATTTGAGGATTCCTGTGCTTGTTCATCGTCTTCGTCCTGACTCAAGGACCGTTTATTTCTTAGCTGTTCCAATTGTTTGAGGCGCTTTTGTTGTGTACCTTGACTCCGACCAACCCCGGCCAATCTCTCCTTTGCAGGTATCGAGGATCTCTTTGTTTGTGAAGGCACTTGCGATGCGTCTGAAGTGCTCTCCAGGCCGTGTTGCTTACGTATCTCATCCAGGTCACTAGCGCTCACGTCGGCGTGAAACGCTGGCAATTCATCCTCACGTGCAGGTGCTTCAGTAATCGATCTTTCTACAGCTTCAGCGCTCTCTCGTGATTCGTCCTTGAGACGTTTGATAAAATCCGGTTCTTCTGGTTTCACAAAAACTGGCGGTTTCAGCTTGGACATTATTCAGCGTCGTGATAAAGATTCCAAGATAGCTGTTTAGACATGAAGGGCGCGATAGCTGTAGCTGTGGGAAGGCATTTTACTAGCTATAACAGCCATTGCTACTTGCACTTTGATACGAGTCGATCTCAAAGCATCTAGGCATACTAACAGGATTTTAGCCCTACTCGTAGCTGAAGCGAGTGTTACACTTGAATGACATTTGCGTACACATGTGGAGCAGCGCTCGGTAGATGAAAATTGGCTGATACAAGCCACAGAAAAGTCAAAAGTTGCGATCGTTTGTGGAGACGATCGCAATCTTGCAGCGTAGAATGTTTCAAGATTCATGCATACCGGTATGCCCATACTATAACATTGTGTACATATATGCCGCAGAAAATAGGTACACCTCGTGCAAAGCTCGTTGTAGCATTATTCAGGCTCAATGTCTGCCCTGTCATCTCTGTATGGCCTTTTTGACAAATTTGCCTTTGGTGGACAGTACTGGCGGTGCCTCTACTGTGTCATTAAATTTGTATTGCCTTTCTGGTTTCAGCAGAACAGCCCATGGATCTGGAGACTTTTGACGTCCTCGACCACTCTTCGTGTGGGTTGCAAATTCGTAATCGTCCCAATCCTTGTCCGTGGTCTCGAATTTCTTTTCGTGTTTCCGACGCAGCATGTTCAGGTGTTCTTCGTTCTGTTGTTTCTGTCGTGCCGATTGCTTCTTTCGTCGTTTCTCAGCAAAGTCCTCAATTTCCCCACCTTTCGAGTCTTTGTTCTTGGTGTATTTGATGGGTAGGGCACTGTCGACCCTCCTGTTGAAATCGCTGATATTCTCACCGGTGCGAGGCACGAGCTTCTCCATCTCCAATGCCAGGGCCGCATCCTTCTTCCATTGATCCGCGCCAAGAGCATCCCTCTTGCCCTGTTCTACTCTCTCTCTATGATTTATAAGATTCAGGAAAGCCTTTGGCGTGTTGCCTCCATATTCCTCAGGTCTTGCGCGCTTCTTGCGCTTAGACTTCGCTAAGGCGGATTTGGATAACGGTTGTTCATTTGCGGCAAGGGCAGCAGACTCGGCGGCAAGCTGACCACGTTTCCTTTTTTGTCCCATTCTTAACCACAACGATGCCCCTATTAAAGCACAGATCCTCTGTGCAATAGACCAATTTGTATGTCAATGGCTCAGAAGCGTTCCTGGCCGGCGTATGTGGCTTGACATTACGCTCGTGATATTGGGCTCCTCCTGATTTTTCTCACTGAAATTGCTCCAAGTGTGGTTGTGTGGCTACTGAAGCTCGATTGCTCCGATCTACAAGACATATATTCCTCCGTCCAAGCTTCAGACCAGCGTGACCTTTTCGTTCTGCCGACAGCGACTGTGAAGCGAATATGGCTGGTTCGCAAAAGAAGACTGCGAAAGGGCGTCTCGATAAGTTCTACAAGCTCGCAAAGGAACAGGGATTCCGTTCGCGTGCTGCTTTCAAGCTCATACAACTGAACAAGAAGTATGGTTTTCTCGAAAAGTCCAAGGTGGTCATCGATTTATGTGCCGCTCCTGGTGGATGGTTGCAAGTGGCATCTAAACAGTGTAAGCCTGGGGCGTTGATCATTGGAGTTGACTTGGTGCCAATACGGGCAATTCCTAATTGCATCACTTTCGCGGAGGACATCAATAGCGACAAGTGTAGAGCTCAATTGCGACAGCATATGAAGACATGGAAGGCCGATTGTGTGATCCACGATGGAGCGCCCAACGTCGGTACTGCATGGTTGCAGGATGCCTATTCTCAGGCCGAATTGGTGCTCATGTCTCTTAAATTGGCTTGCGAATTCCTCATTCCTGGAGGAACATTCGTAACGAAGGTATTCAGGTCGAAGGACTACAATAGCTTACTCTATACGTTCAACCAACTGTTCAGTAAGGTCGAAGCTACAAAACCCCAGGCCTCTCGAAATGTTTCCGCCGAGATCTTTGTCGTTTGTATGGGCTTCAAAGCGCCATTGAAGCTGGATCCAAAATTGCTCGATCCGAAAAGCGTATTCGAGGATCTGCCTGATGTACCACATAATCAAGAAGCTAAAGTTTTCCATCCCGAACGAAGGAAGAGACAAAGGGAGGGTTACGAAGAGGGAAATTACACACAGCACAACGTGAAACCAATATCTGAGTTCGTCCTTGCTCAAGATCCCATACAGACCCTTGGTCTTACCCACGAATTTACGTTCAGTGGCGAAGAAGACTTACAATTCAGCAAGATGAATATCACAACTACGGAAATCAAGGCTTGTTGTGCTGATCTGCAAGTGCTTGGTAAGAAAGATTTTCGTGCGTTATTGCGATGGAGAACGGCTGCGAGAGAGATTATCGGTATCGGCAAGAAAGAAGAGGAGGAAATCGCTCAGGTTGAGCCTCTGAATGAAGATGAGCAAATTGATCATGATATCGAGAAGATTGATGAAGCCCAAAAGGCCAAGCAGAGACGAGAGAAGAGAAGAGCTAACGAAAAGAAGATCAAAGAAATCACACGTATGCAAATGGGCATGACTTCTGCCATGGATATCGGATCTGAGCAAGCTGCTCAAGGCGAAGATGCAATGTTCGCGCTGAAAGATACAGAAAAGGCCGCGGCACTGGGAAGTATAGCAAAAGGCAAGGAGTTTGACATCAGGGATGAAAGTGAAGAGAGCGAAGACGAGGAGTTGGAACTTGAGGATCAACTTGATGTCATGTATGATCAATATCGAGAGCGCAAGGCTGAATCAGATGCCAAGTTCAAGGCAAAACGAGCAAGGAAAGACAAAGAGGACGATGAATGGCATGGCATTGAGGCAGAAGCTGCTGGTTCCGACGAGGATGACGTTGATGCAACACCGGTCCCTACTCATGATGACACGGACTCTGACAGCAGTAATGAGGAGATCGAGGTTCTTAAGCTTTCAACTGACCTGGAGAAGAAAGAAGAGTCAGCCATCGGTGGACTTACAAAAAGAGCCGCCCTGTTTTTCGATCAGGATCTTTTCAAGGATCTCGAACCGGCTACCAGTGAGGAGGAAATGCTGTCGAAATCTGGATCACCTGATGCGGACACCGTGAAGCCATTGCCTAAGAAGGTTTCGAAGAAGCCGCGCCAAGAGAAAAAGGAAAAGAAGGAGAAAAAGATCAAGGACTCTGCATTTGAGGAGGTACCTCGAACAGAGTACTCCGATGCAGAATCAGAGGACGACAATCCTCGAGCCAAAGCACCACCATCTGTTGACATAGTGACGGCAGAAGCTATGACGCTCGCACATCAAATTGCATCCAAGGAGAGGTCTAAGAGCGATATTATCGATGATGGATACAATCGACTGGCATTTTACGACAAAGACGGTGCACCAGAATGGTTCCTTGACGATGAGAATGTTCACAATAAACCAAATTTGCCAATAACCAAGGCGGCATCTGAAGCCTTGCGTGAGAAGATGCGCGCTGTCAATGCACGTCCGATAAAGAAGATTCTGGAGGCGAAGGGACGAAAAAAGCAGAGAGCTCTACGAGTACTTGGCAAAATCAACCAGAAGGCTGATGTCATCAACGAGACTGAAGATCTTACGGAGCGACAGAAAGCTCAATCCATCACAAGATTACTGAATCGAGCTTCCAAGTCGAAGCCAAAGAGCAAAGTTCAAGTCATCGTAGCCTCGGGAAAGAATAAAGGACAAGGACGTCCTTCAGGTGTGAAGGGTCCCTACAAATCGGTAGATAAGAGGCTGAAGAAAGAAACTAGAGCATTGAAGCGTGTAGCAAAGAAAGCGAGAGGCGGTCGTTAACGTTAGTCACTTTTATATACAAATTAGAAGCATATCTTCACAACTGACACTCTGACAAGCACTAAGACCGTTTCCTAAGCAGTGTCTGTACTTTGTGCCACGACATAATTGCACGCTGCATCATGTTGTCGACACATTCAATTTGATGGTTAAGATCCTGTTGCAGCTGCTATAGCTAACCGTTCAAGATTTGGGAGTCTTTTGGGCGCACAAGCCTAAGTGGAGGAGCCCATACCGTACAGTAACTAACACAATCACTGCCAATTCAGATACCTAACACGAAACCCATCGTGAACTTTGGTCCTTACTGACATGATCTTCGCTTCGTACACATATATGGTTCGTACGTTGTCAGATCGAGGACTGGTCGTCACTCCTGTCTAAAGATGCGGCACTGCTCGTGAGAACACTGTCGAACGAATCGACAGCTCATCCTCCAAGAACAAAACCACTCGTCTAGAGATGTCTTATGGCACAAGACCGCAAATGCCTACTCATGCACATCGAAATAGTTTTTCGGCTGCAGCATATACAGGTTATTTCAATGCCCCTCCACAGAATCCTTACCGTGCGAACATTCCTAAACGATCGTCTACATATGAATGCGCATGGTCCATCTATGCTCTAGATTGGAGCCGCTGGCCTCGATCGAGCACGCGTAGTCACGGCAAAATTGCTGTCGGCAGCTTCAGCGATGACATGGGGAATCGTCTGCAGGTTTTGCAGCACAGCGATGAAGGCGAGCTTCATAAAGTGGCTGAGGTCGACGCGACACTACCGTATCCTGTCACAAAGGTCATGTGGGAGCCACCAAGGACCGATAAGAATGACGCCAACATGCTTGCTACCTGCGGAGACTACCTTAGACTCTTCTCCGTCGGTCACAGCGATGGCAGATCACCCGGTAAATTAGTGCAGGAAGTATTGCTTGGCAATGTATGCACATGATCATGGTACTGCCCGTCATATGCTAATGCTTTTAGACGAAAGCTGATTTTCCTGCACCGTTGACCTCTTTTGATTGGAACAAGGTCGACTCTGCCATGATAGTGACAGCAAGTGTTGACACGACGTGCACCGTATGGGATCTCAACACGTCGCAGGCACGTACTCAATTGATCGCGCACGACAAGGAAGTCTTTGATGTCACCTTCACTGCAAACACCACGGATGTCTTTGCTTCTGTAGGAGCAGATGGCTCGGTGCGACTCTTTGATCTTCGTGCACTCGAACACTCGACAATCATTTACGAATCTCCGACGACGAATGGCTCTCCAGGCGTCAATGCACCCTCGCCTGGAGTGTCAAACAACAGCAATAGCCCAAGTATCGGTAACGCTGCTCCATTGCTACGGCTAAGTGCTTGCGAACGTGATTCTAATCTATTGGCAACCTTTGCATCGGACAGTAACACGGTACAAGTACTGGACATCCGAAGACCTGGCTCGGCTGTCCTCCAATTAGAGTCTCATGCAGCGCCAATCAATGCTCTGGAGTGGGCCCCTGACTCGAGAAGTCTGCTGGCGACGTGTGCGGACGACAGCCAGGTTCTGGTGTGGGATTGCAACAACACGGATCAGATGACCAATTCCGGCAAGTGTCGGGAGCCTGTGCTCGCATGGACTGCGGAGAGTGAAGTGAACAACATTAGTTGGGGTGCAGAAGGCGATCGTCTGTGTGCAGCCTATGGAAAGAGTGTCCAAGTCTTGAAGGTCGGTTGATCTGGAATCAGCAAACATGTGTTTTTGTGCTTCATCGGACAAGAATTGGTATTGGGAAATCGTCTTATTGAGAGCATATTTCTTGTGTGGTAGCGTAGGCAGAATCAGGTTTGGTGTTGCAGTCGAGTGATTTGTCCTTTTGTCAAGCGATCCACGGCCGTCGATCTAGACATGCGCTGCTGCTGCTCTTCCAGCTCAACAACTCGTCGACGAATCTGGATCAAACCGTCTGATTGTGGAGATGGATGGAAAAAGTGAAATTTCATCGAATTTAGACATGGTCCCTCCACTCTGCCTTGCTATTGCCGAGATCGTCCTTTTCACCCGTCTCGGAGGGCGTGTTGACGGCCCTGCCGAGCCTGGAGAGGACGGACGAATCGAGTCGGAATCGCCGCTGAAGTTCGCGGTCGTCGAGTCCTGCTTTACGGGCATCGAGAAGGGCGACGAGGTCAGACATGTCGAGATGACTGCGGAGTGCTTCAGCGTCGGGAGATGTCTCGTTGGCGGCATGAGCGTCCCTCTCGAGCTTTGAGCGGGCCCTGAACATTTCGGCCATGGGATCGTCTTGACGGACGGGGACGGTCTTGCTCGCGTCGTCGTACTTGACTGGACCGGCTTGCCTCAACATTTGCAGAAACTGTGGGTCCTGACCGTCCCTCTCGACACTCTCGTTCTTGTTGCCTTCGATGTGCGGTGGTGGTCTGTTTTGTAGACGAGGGGCTTCGGCGGCATATTCGCCCAGGTCCTTGACTGGTCGGTATACTTTACTCGTGTCTGGCACTTTTGTGGGAAACTTTCTCGTAGCCTTTGAGCCTGCAGCGCCCATGACTGAATCGATAAAAGGTGTCGAAGAGTAGCTGCGTGGTCAGGATGGGACTTCAGTAGTCAAGGATATCTTTTATTGTAAATGAGATTGACTACTTAATATGATTTTAGGGTGGCAGGAGCAAATGACATGCTACGGTAATCTGCTTACACGAGGTGCCAAATCAGGCAGGAGCGGCCGAGATCGTTGCTGTTTACGGAGCCGAGTGCAAGAATGACCTGCACGTGCTTGTCAACGATCTGCTGCACGTGATCTGATTGTTTATCGAGCTCCTCCTGTCGAGATGACCAGAAAAGGAGGTTTTTGACGGGAGCGATTACTGTTACTGGAAATCGAATGTCGAATGTCGCACTTTTGCGCGCGCTAACCAGGTTGACCCACCTTCAAGCCTGACTTTCCCGTCCAAACACGGCGTATCAACTCTAACTCGTCTATCTACTTACTTACTAACTAGGGTATCTCCTCTCACTCATCGACCTGCACTCTTCTTATCTACCACCTTCCCTGTCGTTTCTGACATATTCGCACTCTCTTCCCATTCTACTCAGTATTTCTTTCTCAGAAGAGTCGAAACACCTGCATCTAGGCCAAGCGCATTCCTCGCGACCAGGCGAAGAAAGGTGCCAAAGCAAGTGAGCTCGCTGCACGACACATAGCCTTCGTCGCTGCCGACATATAGATCCACCTAATTGCCCGTCACCTCGAAATACATAATTGTTGTGATACAAGCGCGGTCACCCCTCCGGTCCTTTTCACTGCCCTCAGTCCTTTCACTTGTACTCTAGACATCCGCAACACAACAGTGAAGTCTCATCACAACATTAACGATATCAATAGTTCGCACAATTACGCACTTTACAACGGCTGATTCCTGCGTATACTCGGTCACAAAGTCAATCTCCATATACTTAGGGGCGCGAAATTTTCAGCTAGACACAGAAGACTACGCATGTTGGAGCTTGAATTATCACAGGATGTGCGAAAGACGACAGGAGAGATACCGCCGTCCTCGGTCGGATCAACAATCACGATCGTCGGGAAGAAGCTCTACGTTGTTGCAGGCAGACTCGTGCAGTCTCGAAAGTTGACTACGAGCGTCTATGCCCTCGACCTCGAAACGCTCGTGTGGAGTCGACTAGAAAGTGGTCCAACCAGACCAGCCCCCCGCTACTTCCACTCCGCAAACACATATGGCAACTTGATCGTCATCTTTGGCGGTATGAGCACGACACCGGGTCAGGACAGCTTTTGTGTCTTGAACGATGTCGCCATATTCGACACTGTGACGTACCAATGGACTCTAGGACCGACAGCTGGAGAGGAAATCTCATTACGACCTCGCTATGCACATCTGACTGCTGTCAGCGCAGGCAAGCTTGTGGTCCTGGGAGGTCAGGATAAACAGAACGAGTATCTGGAAGATGCCGGTATCTTTGATCTCACAAAACTGTGCTGGGAGGGCATATATCCTCTTGGTAAGCAATGCGGTGCTTACCGGTCTCTCACAGTAACTTCGACGAGACAAATGGTAGATGCACTGCCGCTTGACGTTGCATCAGAGTTGGAGGGGATCGAGGAAGCTGATCTCGTGACATCTGTTTCGCCAGTCTCCTCTAGAGGCTCTTGGAACGGCTATCCAAGTGCTGGAGGCCGTCCCGGTATGACTCTGGAGACAGCTTCTTCAAGGCGACCTTCTCAAGTATCACAGAGCTCAACGACAACTCCAACCACGCCCCATCGCCCAAACCTGAAGAAGAAAAGGAGCGGCAACATGAATCTCGAACGTCCAGAAAAGGTGCAATCCAAAAGTGCCGCACATCCCATATATCTTTATTCAAACTTCAACTTTGTCGATGTTGAACGTTACTTGCATATCGTCCCGCCACCTCACGAAGGGTTCCAGCTGTTGGAACATCAAGAGGCATTGTCTGGGGACATTCTGCCGCCCGGCCTTCGATTCCCCAGCGGCTCTATTGTCGGTGATTACCTTGTCCTCTCGGGCACTTACCTATCCAATACGTCACAAGAGTTTGCTGTGTGGGCGCTCAACCTGAAGACTAATGTCTGGAGGCGGATCGAAATAAGCGAGCGCTTCCGTCGCGGCTCGTGGAACAAAGGTGCATATTGCGAGGCATTGGAGAGCTTTGTCATACTCGGCCATCGCGATCGCTCCTTGGTGGAGGACTATAACCACCGTCAGGCCAACTTTGATCATGTCACGTTTCTGAATCTCGAAGCCTTCGGTATTTTTGAGTCTACTCTGCCCACAATGTCGCCGTTGGCGCAACAGGCAGGTCTGCGATCGTTGGCGGATCCAGCACTGAGCGACATGGAGTTCGTCACGAGCGACCGGACAGTCATCAATGTATCTTCGGGTGCCGTCTCGCGTCGTTGGCCGGGACTGTTTGACCGCTTACGTACCACACCAAATGATAATCAATCGGTCGGGTCTCTCCAGGGCTCAAATCCCTCATCACGAGGATCTGCGGGTCTGGCGAGACCGGAGGATCGACCGAGGAGCTTGTACATACCCTACCCTCACTCCCTCGTCAACGCGTTTGTCGTCTATCTCTACACTGATTCCTTGCCACAAGACGACTCGACTCTCTCGACGCACCTCGTATGTGGCCTCATCACGTTCCTCGCCACCCTGGACAAGACCCGCTCCAATCCAATCTTTACACGACTCTATAAACTCTGCAGGGAACGATTACACGCCGACCTGTCTCGAGAGACTGCGGCCGAAATTCACGAGACGTGTCTATTGACTGGTCAAGTCGGATTACAAGTCAGAGCCTCGCACTTTTTGCAAGCAGAACCTCGAGAGACTGGTGACGATGCGAATGTCCTTTTACGCGCTACGCAAAACTTGACCATCGAGACGAAATCATCGTGAATGTGTGGAAATCCCGAAAAAAGAGATTCGAGTACGATGCATCAGCGTGCATTACTTTTCCAGTCATCTACATGAATTATACCAAACAATAATCATTGGCCTGTGCATCATTCTTCTCCCCGTCCACAAATTCCGTGGTGGCTTGCTCAATATCATGGTGGCTTTTTTGTCCGGCCCCACGCATGAATCTCGAGAATGATGCGATAAAATTGGCATAGCAATGGGGAGAAAGATTCATGTAACGATAAATAAAACTGCAAAAACACGCCAAGTCCAAAGCTATCCGTAAGCACATCACTAACCAGTCGTTTCTTGCTGAATCCACTTGCCATTTGCCATTTGCTACGCTTCGAAATACTCCATCAAGAGCAATGAAATCACTTCTTCTTCATTTGGAAGCCGTCCAATACGTGATTCGCCCATCGCATGACATGTGAGTGCTTCTTGATCAACGGTCGTTTCTGACGACTCAACAGGTGCTTGAGCTTTGTGTAACCCTTCTCGGCATTCACCAATTGCTTGAGGCTCTGCTTCTTGACTAAGTCACCAACAGCGACTCCCTTGTACATGGCCAATTTGAGGCTTTCACTGGTTGCGCGTAGTGCTTCTGGGTAGCTCTCGGACAGTTTCTGTAGTCTGTGACTACCAGACTCCTTGATGTAGCGAAGCTGATGCTGCGAAATATTCACGGCATAAGAGCGACTCTCTTCAACTTGCCTCACGAGCTCGTGTAGTCGTCGCGAGAGATCCACTTCTGGTAGATGTCCAATACCTTGAAGATCGTGCATTCTATCTATAATGGTGTTCAACAATGGAGACTTGGCCGAATACTGAATGACATAGGCATCCTCGAGACTCGTCTCTTGAGCTGCCATTTGAGCAGTGACCACGAGCTCACCGTGTGCTTCTGTCTGAGCCCAGTCTAGGGAGTAGAGATTGTCTACGACGAGTTGTAAACGAGATTTGATCTCTTTCCCATCGCGTGCGACAGCCGCGATCACTTTTGGGAGCTGCTGTACTGGCCGTGAGCGATATATGAACGGCAGTTCTATCAGGGCGTTCGTCTCTGTGATTTGATGAAAAGTGATTGCAGAATCAGACTGATTGTGAGGAGACGCCAAGTTGCTGCTTGAGCGTAGCATCCACCAAGATCCATGCACGAAAAGTGTCAGAAGCATCAGCAGCCATGGAACTGCTTTGACCATGCTATCAATTATCCTCCTTGTCTGCGAGTCTACTTCATTCGAGGATTGCTTCGATACTTCGGCTAATAAGTGCCCCGAAGACCAAAGGTCTAAGCACTTGAGGAGGCCTCTTGTCAGGCGCTCTTGCTTGTCATCATCGACCTCTATGAGAACGAATTCCGAAAGTGTGAGAGATCGAAGACGAATATCAGATGTAGAGGTCATCTTTGTTTTCGACTCGGTGTCAGTTCCTGGATGGGCCCAGGATTTGCCTGCGAACGAATCAATCAGAGAGATGCACGGCACGTCTGCATAGAAACCACCATCATCTACCTGGCGCTGGTAGAACACGGCACTTTGACTCGAATCACGAGTACCATCTTGGTTGAGGATGGTGACGACTAAGAAAGGACGATCCGTTTGAGAAAATGCTTCTGCATCTGTCTCCAAGCGCAAGCACAATCTGGAGTTTTCCCTACATTCTGCAGCAGCTCCTGATGTGCTGGCCGTAATCGAATAGGTAGTAGATGTCCAGACATCCGGGGTGAAGGTACCATACAATGCCGCCGCAATTGTGCTGAGAACCTCGTCAATATGGTCATTCGATCCTAGATATAGCATCGGTAAGACGGCCACCTCGTTTGGCTTGAGATCAAAGTGATATGGAACGCAAGGGATTTCTCTCGTAAAAATGGGGACATCTTCCTCTCCAGAATCATCAGCAACTTCCGTCACGTACTCACACGACTCGGACACCTGTGGCATCCTCAATGTGACATTACTCGCTGCCTGAGAATCATGTCCTCCATTGTCTGATTCATTGTCAGTTTCACCAGCGGCGCTAGTGATTGAGCTGAGGTCATCACGGTCCTGGGTGTGGCTCGGAACGAGCTCGAAATCATCTTCGTGCGCCGAAGTTGATGGCCCTGCAACGTCCATGAGAAAAGCTTGTTGGCAAAGGTCTCTGAATCTAGATACTTTTTCACTATTTTCCAGCGCTGTTTGTCGAGTAACGAGGAGAATCTTTGAACGCTCAAGCGAGGAGTATGAGAGCAAGAGAGCAATACTGCGTATGAGGTTCAGGGTCGGCTCCTTGGAGGGGCTTCTACTCCACTATCACGACTTTGAAGGTCTTGGGTTGATCAAGTGGCTGCTGCACCAGAAGAGACGCCTGATCGTTGCTGATTGTGGGGAGCTCAACCAATCAAAAGAAGCCTCACACAACAAGTGGAGAAGCTGCACGTGAAGAAGCATCATTCAAGGCATTTGATTGATGGGATTATGGCATGTGTCTGCATTAATAGCAGCAGTAGATGTTTGCTGAAGTGGTGTCTAGTATCATAAGTATATGTTCAACCAGTTTCATGCTTGCTTGCAATGGTGATTTGATTCTGTTTGAAAACGACTGTCCTTCTGCCTAGAAACTGCTTGAGATAAATCATGCTCGATCATAGAGTTGTAGCAATCTGTCTACAGATTTGTCCATCAATAAACGTTTTGAAAGAAAATATCATTATAGTTGTTAAGCATTAGCGCTAGCCATCATATGGTATTATCAGAAAATATAGCTACATGTACAAGATTTCATTATTACTTGACGTCAATCTAAGAGAACTCGATTCGGTTGATTGTATTCGGTATCCATGTTATTGAGTAGCATGCTATCGTCCACCTCAGTCGCCCTCGTTTTGGACCATAAATCCGCCTTTCCGAAATATGTTTGACAAACCACAGAATTACAAAACGTCATCAGCAGCAAGACAATCGATATGCCAGCAAAAATTCCGAGCGTTATGCGATCGTTCTGATAGGTGCTGGCGTTCTTCGAGAAATATATCACCCAAATCTACTGTGGTCAATATACAACATGGGACGAATTGCTTTGTCACAAACCTCATAGCAGAAATACGTCAGTGCTGCCGCAAGACATACATCAAATGCGATCAGTAACCATCGAAGTTCGTGTCTGACAGCATAACCTGCAGCGAGAAGACCAGCTAGAGTTACTGGTAGTGCTGCCACAGTAACCCAGAACGACCTGAAGCATCAGCAATCATATAATCACGTTTCAGCAAGCGACTCACCAATCTGTAGAATCGACAAAGAGGATTAGTAGTTGCACCACAAATCCGCCAAAGAAGAACCAATCATATGTCAAAAGAACGACAAAGATCTGATATGACATGAAATACTTCTTGACGGTCGTCGATGCTCCGAGCTTCTGATAAATGTCCCAACCAAACACCTGATATAGCTTGATAGCACAAATAACGTACATCACCTGCGCCAGGGCAATCATACATGGAACAGTCACGAGAAATGGCAACAGATGATGCCAGAAATCGTGCCTGGCCGATTGATGATTTGCGGCACCAATGCGAAGATTAGAGGACGTACTAAAGACATCTCCATGTTGATCATAATCCTGTTCTCCATCAGAGTGGTATAAAGTTCAATTCGCGCTGCGTACCGTGTTATCTCCAAAGACTACGTTGTGAGCTTCTCTGATCTGAAAAGCACTGTAGACGAGAAAGGCAAAGTTGAAGATGACCAAGCCAATGACCTGAATTGTATTGCGCTTTGCAAGCGCTGTGATTGCCAACCAAATCTGAAAGACAAATGCAAAAATGTATATCGCAAGATATGTCGGAATGGTTCGCGCTGTAGTGTTGTTGAGATTCAATTGTCTGAAAAAGTCGTAAAAGATGTAGGCCTCTAGGCTCATGTTGATGAATGCTTCAACCACTGTCCAAGTCAATAAGATCTCCCAACAGACTCCTGAACCAAAATAACGTACCTGTCGTCCCGAGGAAGAGATTCGACCATAGATTATTTGGGTATCCATTTACGTTGTGCTTTGATTTCGGCACTGAGATCGAGTTGCGCTTCGCAAACATGTTGAAGAATGATGGAAAGCCGCGTCAATAATATGCTTCAAGCAACCAGGGCGTCTGAGTTGACAGACTACCGTAGCGCTATGTCGGCGATCGATATGATGGACTAATCAGCTTAAATGGCCATGCTTGGTGCGTTGATTCGTGCCTCGAAGTCTCGCGTTTCAAATACATATTTGAGCCTTGGGCACGCAAGGGTATCGATCCAACGTTCTGTTAGTAGCAAAGCGTGACGTCCCGAAGTCGGCGTCTGCACCTTCGACCTGCAGTAAATTCATGCCTTGTGGCGTCTGCCATCTCCGCGCCCTAATTTCCAAAGATTATGAACGTGATCACATCTTTAAAGCGACCTTTCACATGGACTGCTTCAGGGAGAGCAGCTGCAGGCCTAATTATAAGTTATACAGGTCCTGTACTGTTCAGTCAGCTCTGTAATTATTCGATTTATGGCCAAGAATGTTCTAGGATAGGATTCAGCTTATGAAGGCTATCTGAACCGCTTGCACATATCCATACTGCAGTCTACATGGCTGAGAACGATCCATGGCCAGTGAGAGACGTTCAACGATGCAATCCCGTGCGCCTTGCAATTGACACCCGCGGAAATCTGGTGGAAGCTGCAGGTTACCCAAAATCGGAGAATACACCAAAAGCTTGGATGGCTGATAAGGGAATGCACGGGTGATGCTCCATTCTCGAAGGTGACACACTTGGTGGGTTAAAAACTTTATGTTTTGCCATTACTATGTTTTCCATTTATGCAGTAGGAGTCACTCTCGTGTTTATGCCGCTAAACGCAATTTCGAATAACCTAAAAGTCCAGCAAATCTCGCACTTCGAGTGCCCCATGATTGTCATGAAATACGTAGCATCATTTAGCGCTTCTTGTCCTCGTCCAGCCAACCACCAATCACTCCAGCCCATTCATTGATACAAGATCCTTCCTTGACCTCGACTTCCGGGAGGTCAGTCGGACATACACACCTGCAACCTGATCCGTTCTTCTTCGGCTTGTCCCAGCCCTTGTGATTTTTCGAGCCGTCAGCATTCAGTGGACGCTTCAGCTGCTTGCCTGGAGCATTGGCAGGGCAGTGAAAGATATCTGTATGCTGATAACCAATGTCTCTAAAGTAGTGTACCTGCTCAGGTTCAAGCAATAGACCAGCACCGAGAGAGTGAATCGGTGCATCGCCCCACCTTTCTCGCCAAAATCCTCCGGTTAGATCCATTTCCTCGAAGAAGTTCATATATTCTGGGCTTCGAAAGAAGTCAAGTCTTGCAATTTCGAAATTTGACCAGAAGTGGCACATATTGTAAGCCTCTCCTTCCATGCGATCAGCTGAGACCTGACGCGATTTGCTATCTGGCTTGATTGGGTCATGTTGTAGGATCTCTTTTGGTAACTTTGCTATTGTCGCAGATTCTGAGATTGACATTTCCTCCTGCGGCTTCAGAAGCATATCCCACATACCGGTGGATGGCAGGTTTTTCTTGCGCTTCCATGCAGAAGCATATCTAAACATATTCGGCACAGTCTCAACGAGTTCCTTTATGGCGATGACGAAGCCATAGACTTTGCCTTCTTGTGCCATGTATCTGAAAGGATCATATGTTATGTCACAAAAGAATTTGATGTCGGGTTCGACTCGCCAATACCAGTCGTATTTTAGCAGCAATGGGTGGTTGAAGAAGAAGCCAGAGAAGAAGCGACACATGTGGTGATAGGTCTCAAGCCCACCGTACATAATAGCACGATCACCTTGTTGAGCTATAGACTCTTTGAGTTCATCCAAATCTTCAACCCAGTCGGGAAAACCCCACGCATCCTTACTGACTACGCCAAACTCAACCTCAGCTTCTGTCGCATTTCTCACTTTGCGCTTGAAATTGCTGTCGAATTCTTCGTTATTCAGAAATACATAAGGATAATTGAACCACTGATTGAAATGCGTCTCGAGGTAAGACATTGAGGAAAGCACTCCACCAATCTCCTTGTTCCGTGCGAGTACCACGAAAGCGGCATTCTCTCGAGGGAATGATGCAGCAGCTTTTATGGGATCTTGGCAACCTTCGAGAAATGGAGCGTCCACTGTGCCATTGAGAGGACGCTCCACGGCTAACCTCGAGGAGAAGGGACTGTAGTTTTCGGTGAAGATGGAAATTGTAGAGAATGTGAGTAAGAAAGAAAGCAAGACTACTAGCGGCCATATCCTGATACGGCCTATGCGTCGCAAGTATATCGTTTTTGTCCAGAATCCACTGTCCTTGATTGACGATGGTAGTCCCTGCTGAAAAGCTTTGAACTGTGCAGAGGAAACACGTTTCAGTTCAGCAGGTAAGGACTCTTGCTTGGGCGGCTTGAGCATTGCCACACAGGAATAACACCAGAGTGCTTGCTCAAGGTGTTCTTCCGAACACTGCTTGCCTCATTACGTCGGAGGTGTCGAACGAGATCCTCGTAGAATTTGGCAAATTCCCAAGAGTTCAGTTATCAAGTAGCAATTACCACGTACGAGTATCGGGACTGAAGTTGTGTCGTGTTGTGGAATGTTGGAGCGCATGTGGGTATTCTTCGGCAATATAGCTTTTCTGTAGCGGCCTTCAGCTTCATACATCACAACTCAATAGAAGGGGAATATCGCATGGAGATAGCATAGTCAACATACATGGTATACGATTCCTTGATGTGGTACTAGTCAGGGTAGGACTTGGCTACGTAAATGCTGTATATGTCTCTTCGAGGCCTGATTCGTGTGACAATCGATGCACAACACGGTTTATATCGAGGAAATGCTACTCTGCCTCACCTAACCAACGGTAACGTGCCTGAGAAAGGACCAACGTTGTCACCGTAACTTGTCCCTTGTGTACTCTACCTCGAGGCCAAATCGAGGGAGTTGTCAGAGAAGTGAGTGAGGCTCAAAGTTAGTGGACCAGTGTATCGGGGAGCGTTTGCTAAAAAGTCTCCAACTCACACAATTCTCGAATGAGGTCAAGCGGGGTTGTTGAATCTAGGGTAAAATTTCCAGTCCCCAGAGGTTCCATCACCAGATCAGCATTCAATACATGCAAGTGCTTATCATTTACAGATCGAACGTGGTCCAGATCTGGTCTATAGTCATTAGGTATGCTACAACATCATCGCTATTAGATGGCACATTATCATTCTCGAGTCATGCTTCAGCCTCATACTTTGTTATGTTTGCACATTTGACTCACGAAATCCTTCAAGCTTGAATAAGTGAGAGCCCAACGTATGGGCAGTTGTAGTCCTCAAAGAATTGAGCTGAGGCACCATTCTTGCTCTTCAGTACGAAAGTTGCGGTAGTGCCGGCAACACAATCGAAGGTGCCAAGAACTGCGGTTCCTCCTTGAACAACAGCAAAGTCCTTGAAAGTCAGGCTGCCTGGTAACTGTGCATAGCTTAGAGCTGGTGCCACAGAGCTAGATAATTTCGCAAAGGAGAAGAGTCCATCGCCAGTAATGGCCCATGAAGAAGTAGTCAAGGACTTGATAGGCGGTAAAGCGAGGTTGAGTGAGCACTTTCCAGAAGTTTTGACATTGAATTGAAAGACGACCTCTTGCTGGCTTGTGATATTGGCCACATATTGTGTACCGTAGCTGACAGCAGGGTGTGCTGCTTGTACAGGGATGATCAAGCCTGGGAACGATGTAGGATAAGCTGCAGTTGCTGGTGCCGCGCAATTTGCTGGAGCAGCAAGAGAACTCGTTGTAGCGAGTACCGTGCTGGCAGACGAAGGAGTCGCGTGAATTGTGACATATTGTGTTACAGTCGCAGGTAACGGGCAAGCACAGACATTGTTTGTAGCAGTGTACATATATGTTGGAGCAGCTGGCTGCGAAGGTGCTGGGGCGCCCTTGGTCGAAGTCGGAACCGCTGCAGGGACGATCAAGACAGTTGAAACGACATCTCCGAGAGTGATTGTCGATGTCAAAGTCGGGATTGGTGCTGTCCCGGTTGGCTGAACGACGATGATCGTTTGAGTGCCCGCTGTCTTGGTACTTGTCACCTGAGGCTTTGGCTGGAAAGTCTGTGTGATTGTTCCTACAGTAGTCGTTGCAGGAACATTGTAGACGGTCGCTATGATCGTGACTTTGTTGATAACGGTTACCACGACCTCCCCCAGGTAGACGGTATTTGTGACATGGGCAGGAGGAAGTATGACTGGTAGCGCAGTGGTAGCGTTAGCGTGCACATATCGTGCTGTATTTGTGGCCGAAGTAGCCTTGCGGCTCACAGTCTTTGAGCTTGCGCCAACCAGTGTAGTAATTGACTTGGATTGCGGTCTGACACTCGCGAAAGGAACGGCAGACTTTTGGCTCATCACCCATGTTGCAGCTGAAGATACCGAAGAGGACGAGGCGGATACCGTGCTATGTGTAGCTGAGGTGCCATTTGAATAACTGATGGCTAATGGTCCGGCTGCCACCAGAGCGAGATTTGCTAGTCCAAACAAAGTGAATTGCATTATGAGGCTGGTCGTAATTTGAAGCAGTTCTTGTTTGATTGTACCTCATAGTGCGACAGACGAGCACTTTATACATCTCGCAAATTGCCTCCAGATCCAATAATAGTATTGCGAGGCACATCAATGCATGTTCTCGAGTTCGTTGTGTATGATAATTGCAAACGGTGAGGCCATATTTAGATCTAGCGCGGATTGATATTCGGATCCGTGTCGCTTAAATTCGCTTATGCCTACGCCACAGAACGCACAAGAAGCGACGCCGGCGATCTCCCCGATTTTGCAGCTATTGATTCTCACTTTGGTACGATTTCACCATCCATGCAAATCTTCGTGACTGGACCAGAAGTTGTCCTACTTGGTCAACTACAATCACTGAAATATGGTCGTTCGCTTCGGTTTCCATGGTTATATTACCATCAAACAGCTGCACGATTTCGAGCTCAACCTTGAATAACGCAATTGCAAGGTTCCAAAGTAGAATCACAAAAATCAAGCTTCAACAACCTGCAGGCGCCACCAGTGTGACAACGCGTGTAGCCAGCAGAGTTGGCGGTCTCTGGCTTTGACAAGATCTGCCCGTCCATGGGAAGAGTCCAACCACTCCTTGCTAGACGTATCGTCCTCTTCCATGACTCAACATTACTCGAGCACACCAACGGGTACGAGTTGGTTGACGTGCATCGGATATCTTACGGATCGCGTCCCACCACATGTTGGTAAAGACCGAGAACTCACAACCTACATAGAACTCCCGATCTAGTCTTGCGGTCTACAAATCATGCAGTCTGCAAGTCCACCTGCCACAAAGCAGAACCTGAGCATGATTTTCACACATCACTCGAGCACATGATACAATGACGTGCTTAATGCCAGAAAATATGCGTTAGCGGATCCCGGCACTGGCAGACGAAAATATACCTTCATTGACCAGGAGTGGCTTGACTTTCTGAAAGGACACGCCATGGCCAACCAAGCAGAGCGTTTTTTCAATTAGCAAAATGATGTCGTGGCTCCTCAAGACTTTCGCATTCCTGCATATCCGAACTTTGGTGTAAACAAGCTCCACCAACGTGGGCTGTGCATGATAATGACATAACAGTCTATATCCTTGATATCATAGTCCTGCTAGCCACGCTCGCCAATCCCACTCGGTGAAAGTGTTTTGGTAGAAGCGCAAGCCTTCGATACCGGCATCACGAACGATGACGCCGGCTTGCTCGGTCATCTCGAGTTCTTGATGCGCAATACCGACAGACCAACCAAAATGCTCTGCAGCATCTAATGCAGTGATTCCTGTAGTACGTGCCATTAGCCAGCGAAGGATCAACCGCCGTGTGGTTTCATCATTGCGGCCACGATCTTGCACTACCACAATGCCAGACCTGAATCGACGTAGCACTACCGGAAGTTTCAGCCTGTCGAATTGCTGGCAAGCTGCCATGAGATCCTCGGGACTGATTGCATCGCCATTGCGAGCGCGGTTGTACATTGCATATAGATCAACTAATGTTATACAACCTCCCTCTTGTCGGAGTTTGCCATCATCCAGATACTCTGCAACCTGTCTAGCCAATTCCGAGTGGTAGACAGCGGTCTGACCGAAGGACTCTTTCGTTACGACTGGTGTTGATAATCCTAGGGCAGAACTGGACTCTACAATCAAGGACTGGGCATCAATACTTCCTGCCAGTGCTGGATTTGCCGCGACCCGGTTGGCAAACGACTCGGCTAGCGCGATCATGTCTTTGGCCCTCGCCATCAACCCTTCCAGATCTTCGAAAGCTCCCGTCATTGTGTTTGCGTCCTTAGATCTGATCTGCTCTTCTCTGCTTTGCAGCGCACCTATACCTGCACCTCGAACCACTGCAGCCTGCTCGGAATTCGAATTCATGCGACTGAACTGTGCTGTCAAGTCCTTGGCCCACGCTCGATCGACTAGTGCCTTACGAAGTTTGTCCAGAAAATCCTTGTCTCCACCAGATCGAAAAGATAATTTGCAGCTCGTCAAGTCTTGTCCGTGCGAAATGCTTGAAGCAGCATTTCCAGTGTCTCGGCGCTCATCCACATTGGAATTTGACTGCAACATTGGAGGCAAGTTTCGGGATATCAGAGGTGCCCCACACAACTCACAAGTTACGATCGCGGGATGATTTGCAAAGGTACATCTCGGACATCGGAAAGACGCTTGGGTCGTGCTAAGTGATGCCCGTTCTTTTACTGGCAGCGGACTGATTATTTCGTGCTTGTTGGTTCTACTTTGAATGGTCTTCGTGATGAATGGCTCTGCTTGAGGAACAATGTGTTCAGATATTTTCGTGTTCTTGTTTGGCTTCATGCCACAATTGACACATGGAGGTAGCGGTGCTCCTTCGATATGGTCTGACGATACCTTATTAGTGAATGTACATATTGAGCAGATCCAATCTTGTGTAGGCTTTTGTTTCGGAGGAATCAGAGCGGCTGGCAGAGGCGTGGAACGACCAGAGGTCCCTGCAGATGAATCCGATTCAGAGTTATATCTTATGGAGATTTTTGGACTCGACTTTAAGAAACCAGCCTAATGCGTCAGGTGATTTCTAGGTACATTGTGAGAATATCGCACATTGTGCTCGACCTTGTCGATATATTGCAAATCAAGTGCTATTGACTTAAGTGTAGGTTGTGCGCCATCAACGTAACATATTCGGTGACCGGTCAGATAGATGACTCCGTCCTGGTGACCATTGGCTTTCGTTCTGCCACTATATAAACCAATGTTATTCTGTACATGGACTAGTTCTTCACCAGGCAGTAAGACTGGGCGACGCGAATTGGTGACATCGATGGTCTCCCAATGGTGGACAGCCATGCATGTTGGGTACAATGCCGCGATAGTTCAGTGATATTGCACCAGTGAGTGGATCGTCTTGTCGTCTGGGACTGAGATCGTTTAATGACCTCTATTACATACAATGCTGGGCATGCTTATGAAGTAGACAGCAGTCGTAGTCAGTCAATGAGTATATGACAAGATGTGAGCTGATAAGTGTGCAAGTGTGCCATGACATCCTCTCTTTCTCTTTCGAGAAACAAATCCCGACAGAGACAAGCCACAGACGAATTTTGTGGATCTGGTGAAGCTGGACAACCTTTGCACTTTTTGTAACATCACAAGCACACCAATTTAGCTGTACTATTATCTACAACGCAAGCAATCTTTAGGCCTGATACTGAATCAAAGAATAGTGGTTTCTGAGGTATTTCAACCGTCATGACGCAGACTGTGGGTGTCCTTGGCGGCGGTCAGCTAGGTCGCATGTTACAACAACCAGCTTCTAGGCTTGGAATAGAACTATTGTTTCTGGATCCTGACAGCAACTCACCCGCGAAACAGATTTGCGCTTCAAAGAAGCACGTCACTGGAAAATTCACAGATGAGGTAGCTGTGCGAGAACTATCTACTCGTTGTCAAGTCTTGACGATCGAAATTGAGCATGTCAACACAGATATCTTGAAGCAACTCAAAAAGGAGGGAAATGTGACGATATGCCCCGATCCATCGGACATCGAGCTCATCAAGGACAAGTTTCAACAAAAAGAACAAATGAAAAAAGTGTTGGGAGACGAAGCGGTGGCCGAACAATATGCCGTGGCTTCTGATGTGTCCTCACTCGAGCGTCTCGGAGATAAGATAGGTTATCCCTACCTTCTCAAGTCTCGAACAGATGCATATGATGGAAGGGGGAATTTTGTTGTTCGCTCAAAGACAACTATACAAGAAGCTCTGAACGTTCTCAAGGACAGGCCCTTATATGGTGAAAAAATGGTGGAATTTGTCCGCGAGCTTGCCGTCATGGTCTTGCGCACATTGGACGGGACCGTGTACTCTTACCCATGCGTGGAGACTGAACACGAAAACAACATTTGTAAGACTGTATATGCGCCTGCCGATATCTCTTTGACGCAGGCTCACGAAGCTCGACAATTGGCCGAGACCGCCATCCGGGAAACATTTACCGGTGCTGGCATATTTGGAGTCGAATTGTTCCAGTTGAAGGATGGCTCAATCATGCTCAACGAGATTGCACCGCGCCCACATAATTCCGGACATTACACGATAGAAGCCTGCACGATTTCACAATATGAAGCACATTTGAGAGCCATCCTGGGCCGCAAGTTACCTCCCAATCCGACGAGGCAAAATCGACCCGCAATCATGTACAATTTATTGGGACAAGAGGACGCCTCATATATTGACAAGATTTGCGCTCGGGCAGATAGTATTGCCGGTGCGACAATACATCTGTACGGAAAGGCAGAGTCCAGGCCTCAGCGAAAGATGGGACACATTACAATCACGGGTGCAACAATGGCAGAGTGTAAACACTCTCTGCGACTACTGATCGCCGAGGAGTCTGTAACTGAAGACGTCGCCGCTCCTCCTGTAAAAGTGTTGGTCTGTATGGGCTCGACATCGGACGGTCCGAGCATGCAAGCTTGTTGCGCCACGTTGAGGGAGTTTGGCGTCGGATACCACAAAGAAGTCATCAGTGCGCACCGACAACCGGGTAAATTGAGAGAATGGGCGACAAACGCTCAATCGTCAGGCTATCAAGTCATCATTGCCGCCGCTGGAGGGGCCGCTCACTTACCTGGCATGATTGCCGCTCAATCTCCCTTACCCGTCATCGGTGTTCCCATCAACGCGACCAGTCTCGACGGCATGGATTCCTTGCTTAGTATCGTACAGATGCCCCGTGGTGTACCCGTCGCAACCGTCGCCATTGGTAATTCCACCAATGCCGCCTTGCTCGCCATTCGAGTGCTCGGTATCGCCGACGATACCAGGTTTAGACAAGTCGCCGACAAGATGGAACGCAACAAGAACGACGTCGATACTGCAAATGTGGATTTCAGAGAAGTCACTAAAGATAGTGACCCTTTTGAACTCGAATCTAGTGGGTTGAAACATAAGAACAAGGGACTCATTGGCACTTTGAAGGAGAAGGTATCTTCTTAGGTTGAATTAATTACAAAAGTCTAAAATCTTTATCTTATATACAGCATGCTCCGGCTCGTTCCAAAGAACTATATTGAATGCTCGAAAAGTCTCATTCCTCACCACTCGACTATTTCTGTTCTCCACACAAGTATCGTTCTTGAACAAGGGCATATGTCACGGCCATTGCTAAGAATAGTAGTCTTGCCAGGACTTGCTTTTTAGTGTCTCTTGTCATCATCAGAGTCCTCATTCCAATCGTCCCCTTCGAATGGATCCTCGCCTACAGCAAATAATCCGTCAGTCTCAGTCGAGACAGCATGCCCAGCTTTCGAGCCACTAGGCTCTCCAGTAAATCCCGTGCTACGACTTTCTGCATTTGTAGCCGTGATGTCGTTCGACACTTTTTGCTCAGTGCTCGGAGGACGCAATGCCTGCTTCGGAGCAGGAGCTGATTCTTCATCTGAACCATCATCCGAGAGGTTGAGATCCATTTCGAAATCATCCTGTCGCACTTCTTCACTCATGGCGAACCTCCGATTGTCCGCCGTAGGCCGCCACAAAAAGACAATCGTGCCAAAGACGGTGAGGTATAGAGTGTTCAGCCAGCCGTCTAGCACAAAACGGTCCTTCCAATGCTGAGGAAGAAAATCTGGAGATCTGTTGGCCAACGTAAATGTATTGAGGAGGATGAACAAGACCGTGATTGTGATTGACCATAAAACGACACCCCACAGACGTTTGTACATCAGAGCTTTCTGAGTCTGCATTCGCTGATTCAGCTCCTTAATCGTGGCTTGCAGAGAATTCAAAGTCCAAAGGTAGAGGATAGTCATAGTTGCTGAGAGTGGTAGGATGACAAGGAAGACCCAAGGAGAAGCCGATTCCGCAGAGATTGCCATGCTCGTAATCGAATACACCACGCCGAAAACGAAATGCGCGATTGCGAGAATCCTGGCCTTGACCATAGCCGGACCCAGACTTGGTCTCACGACGGAATATCCCATACTTACGATGAGAATCATAAAGAATGAGAATGAATTTCGAAAAGCGTTCAAAAGTGCCACAACGACCATGTATACTGTACTGCCGACGTTGTAGCCATGTAAGTTGACATAGTCATAGTAGCCCCAAATCACGATCATCTCGGCGGACAAGAACCCTATAAGTACAGTGATATAGTTCTGGACAGGCAAGATCTCAGCTTTGTGCTGGACATACTGGAAGGCCCACAAGGCTCCGATCACAACATATACGAGAGCCAGGGCGCCATAAAACGGTAGGTTAAAGTACTCCGCAGCAGGTAGTTCTCCGTAACTGTTTCTGAATTCCACTGCTCCGGTGTAGGTGTCTGAATCGACAGACAAAGTTGAGACGCAGTAGTACGATGTGTGCTTGATGTCGAATCGCATCGGTAGTGGTTCGGTCAGCGAAATCGACTTGGTCAGTATTGATAGCTTCGAATCGTTCCTTGCGACGGGATCAATCAGGAATTGACCATGTTCCTCTGCTACACAAAGTTCCTGCATCAGAGCGGCGTTGTCGCAGATGAGTTGCTTCTCGTCCGCGCCCGGTATAGCTACCCCAATCTTGTCAACATCTTTATACTCAAATATGACCACAGACACATTGGCGGGTTCGCTTTGCTTGGTGAATGCAACTTCGATGAATGGATTGATTGTTCCCCCGACCGATGCTCTGGAAAACATTCCGGAGCATTGTTGTGCGTTTTTGTAATTCAATTTGACTTCGTTGGCAACTGCAACACCGAGAAGCGCAGCACATGCGATGCTATACCTCGAAGGCCTCATGCAAGTCCGCCTACCGCTTTCCGAAAGTTGCTATATATCGTGTACAGCTCAGAATGATTCCTTCTCTGTAGGTGGTGAAATCCCTCGCAAAATCACGATGATAAACTCAAGTAGTAGTCAACACAACGACTGTGTGTAATAATCAATGCCATGCGTATCGAATAACCAGCACTCTATACCAGACTTTTTATCTCGGTTATGGAGCGACCGGATTCGCTTATCTATGGCTCCACAGTTTCGAGCCAATGTCCTGTGAAATGTCCGTAGATCTAGAGAACTACAGTACGTATACTTGCGCACAACGATATCTCACTGGTCTGGACTCTGCCATGAAACAAAGCACGTAAGATTATACGAAGCGCACAAGCATGAAGTGTGAAAAGCACATCATCAGATCAACCAGATTGTCACCTAATTCGACACGAGCGCTTCTACACTACAAAGCAGCTTTTCCGATACCCGATGCACTACAGATTGAACATCGTTTCCGAGAAAACGGATGGGAACCCCAATGGCGCTATCCAATGTACAAACAAGCGTGAGTCCCTGATGTTGATCAGATCCAATTTGACTGTAGTAGACACTATCATAGTAATCACCAATTGCTGAATACCTAGAGTCCACGTTGAATGAGTTAGGTACAACTCACGAAGCACTCGGAATCTTTGCTGGATCAGCTAGGCTCAGATTTGGAGTGTCGGATCATGAACAATCCCAGGGTCTTGAGATTGACGTCAAGGCTGGAGATGTCCTAGTCATACCCGCTGGAGTGATGCACAGGGCGATCCAGGACCGGGATGGATTTACCATGGTAGGTGCTTATCCCTTTGGATCCAGTGCGTGGGACATGAAATACGGCACATCTGAGGAAGAGTGCAAGAGTATGGCAGAGGAGACGAAAATAGTCAAGACGCCTTCGACCGATCCCTTCACGGGCAAAACAATCTGGCAGGAGCATGATAGCTGAATTGTAAGGAGCTATCTGTAACTGGTCTTTGAGAGCGAAATGTAGATAGTTTAGTAGTACTCGCAGGAAGAGGAGAGGAGAGGTCTGAGCTGCCTCTTTTGGATTTATTCGCAGAAGCTGCGTGGCGCATGGGTCTCGTGGGCTGCTGCTCCACAATCTTTCCCAAAGTTGTTCGCATTCTAAATGCCGTCTGATTGTTGAGTGTTCAATTCATGTCTGTAGACTGTCCCTACAAAGACCTGCACAGTCTTCTCTGACAACGCGTTCGTATATCCATCCGACACATTGATACAATACTTCACTCCAAGGCAGACTGATTGACGCCATCGATAGACAGGAGAGATGCTGCGTGCGAGAGTTGGGCACATTCTGTTGCCTGGGTTCAGGACAATCTCTGGACGAACGTTTGCATCTGCGGCTTCAGATTCATGGCTGTATATAGCAAGTGAGCCTCCTACGCACAATCTACACACCAAGATACCTGGTCCTGCTGCCATCAAGGCCAAGGAGGCGATGGCAGAAATACAGGACGTGAAGGCTGTCAATATGATGGTCGACTATGATAAATCTCTAGGAAACTACATGGTCGATGCTGATGGAAATACCTTGCTCGATGTATATGCCCAAATCGCTAGTCTCGCGCTCGGATACAATGCACCAGCTCTTCTCGAAGCTGCTCAAACTCCAGAGTTCGCAAGAGCTCTCATGAATAGACCTGCTCTGGGAAATTTCCCGAGTAAGGATTGGGCTAAGATTCTCGATGAGGGACTCTTATCAGCATGTCCACCCGGTCAGACTCGAGTCTACACTGCCATGTGTGGCTCTTGCGCCAATGAGACAGCGTACAAAGCAGCCTTCATGTATCATCAGTCCAAAAGGCGAGGTACAAGCACAGACTTTTCACCGGCCGAGTTGTCCAGCTGTATGAAGAATGCTGCTCCTGGCTCTCCAGACCTTGCTATCCTCTCTTTCAAGTATGGATTTCATGGAAGACTCTTCGGCTCTTTGACTACAACACACTCCAAATCAATTCACAAATTGGATATTCCTGCTTTCAACTGGCCACAAGCCGACTTTCCGATCCTAAAGTATCCATTGGAGGAGCATCTAGAAGCTAATCAAGCTGAAGAAGAGCGCTGCTTAAATGACGTCGAGAAAGCAATCAAGTCGCACCATGCACCTGTGGCTGCACTGATTGTCGAACCAATCCAGAGCGAGGGAGGCGACAATCATGCCTCGAATGAATTCTTTCAGAAGTTGCAAGCACTTCTCAAGAAGCATGACATTCTACTTATTGTGGATGAGGTGCAAACAGGAGTCGGTGCTACTGGTCGATTTTGGGCTCATGAACACTGGAATCTGCCATCTCCACCAGACATGGTGACCTTCAGCAAGAAATTTCAAGCTGCAGGATGGTATTTTCACAACGATAAATTGATGCCGAATCTGCCATAGTATGTTGCTCTTCACTTATCTGAGTGAGACTAACGATCTAGTCGGGCATTCAATACCTGGATGGGCGATCCGGTCCGTACTCTACAAGCGAAAGTCCTGGTACAAGAGATCAAGAAGCACAATCTCGTCCAAAGGACCGCAGATACTGGTGCTTATTTGTATAAGAAGCTGGAAACTCTCCAACAAAGGTTTCCCAAGCACATTCAATCCCTCAGAGGTAAGGGTAAAGGTACTTTTCTAGCCTGGGACCTCCCCAGTGGTCCGGACCGAGATGCCTTCTTAATGGCGATGAAGCAGAACGGTATTCTGTGTGGCGGATCGGGCGCTGCTGCAGTTCGCTTACGTCCTACGTTGACGTTCACCAACCACCATGCTGATATCTTGCTGGAAGCGATCGAGAAGACTGCCAAAGAGTTACCATTGTAGAGTCGTTATCGTCACAATATATAAATATGTATGCATAAAATGATTCAATGTCACGAATCATCCAATATTGGAAAAATCCCTCAAGCCTCTCTTCTTCTTACCCTTGGCTGATCCACCCTTGGGCCCATTGACACGGTCAATCTCCTTTCTTGATATTGAGAGCTTGCCGTTCTTGTACTTGCCTAGATTTAGCTCATGCAGAGTCTTGTTACTGCGCTTCTTGACGATCGGAGTCGCTTTACGAGCGGTGATGATGCCATTGTCGCGGTTATACTTGTCCGCAGCTCCCTCTCGTTTGTTCGCTGCGGCCTCGATACCTTTTCGCATCCCGATCGGCATTTTGCGCTGCTTTGGCTTGGACGCTCCGTTGGCGATGAGTTGTGCCGCCATTGCCTTGTGTCTTGTTTTGCCTTCGGTCTCTAATGATCCGTCACCTTGTGTATGTAATAAATGAGACTCTCGCAATAGTTTCTGCAACTCTTTGTCCTTTTTCAGGTCTTCTGCTGCATCACTGTCTGATTCGTCATCGTCCTTGGGTGCCCGAGATTTTGATATCAATGATGTCCCGGTCCTCGGGACTTTGCCAGACATGAATGATTTATAGCCAACAGTAGATGATTCTCCTGATGGATTTGCCGCACTGCCATCAAAGGTGACGACCTCGACAACGTCGCTTTTTGTTTGTGTCAAGTCGTTGTCGTCAGAAAAGGCACTGAAAGACTCGTCGTCGATCAAGTCTTCGTCGCTGACTTGACTCTCGCGCTCCTCGGTGCTTCCATCTCGTGCAACTGTTGATTGGATCTGCTCATGACTTTCTGCTCGTACGCGCTTCCTAGACTGTTTTTCAGAAACCGCATTCTTTCTCGCGTAGAGTCTCTGAAGTTCTCTGACAGCTTCAGGATCCATTATGTAGTACTTAAGCTGTACAAATTGACCGCTCAATTTTATATATGTATATGATTGCGACTGCATCAAAATCAAGCTCCGATTGTCCACAAATTCGATGTTCAGAAAATCATTTGAGGCTGATACGCCAGCCGTGTGGCTTTAGTGTGGATCATGCGCCGCCATGGCCAAGGAGAAGCGGAGCTCTTGCTTCACAGTAATATTGTCGGCTTTTTGTGTGAGCGCCCATATGCTACAAGAGCTCGGATCAGTATATCTTCAGCAGACTTACATTGGAGCGTGCTGGTCACTACTGGAGTAGTCTATATCAAGACGAGGATCTGATCTTTGATAATCATCAAAAATTGGGATATAAGATTGTTGTACCCGAGCATTTCGTGACCAAGAAGAGTGGAGTGCACAGTTGTGAAAGAGTTGTTTCGACAGTGTGCAGACTGCATATAGAGGGTCGTTGCAATGTCGACGCATGGCTCGTCCGCATTCTATTCTCTCAACCTGGTGCCACCCTCGACACCAGTTTGTAGTCCTGTGGTGGGCCAATTCTCTGGCACGAAGCAACAAGAAGTCATAGTCGCGACATCCAATGCTTTGACAGTGTACAAGATCGACACAGAGACCGGCAAGTTCATCAAGCTATACTATCATGAGGTCTTTGGCATTGTCAGATCTTTAGCATCATTTCGCCTGACTGGCTCTAGTAAAGATTATGTCTTGTTGGGGACCGATTCAGGCAAAATCACCGTTCTCGAATATCACCCAGATCCGAAAGCATTTGCCAAGGTACACCAGGAGACGTTCGGCAAATCAGGTGTCCGCCGAGTCGTTCCGGGAGATTTCATGGCCGTTGACCCGAAAGGTCGGACAGTCATGATTGCAGCCGTGGAAAAGAACAAGCTGGTCTATGTGCTCAATCGTGATTCTGCAGCTAATTTGACAATCAGTTCGCCCCTGGAAGCATCCTCACCGTCGTCTCTTCTATTTCATCTGGTTGCCTTGGATGTCGGATACGATAATCCTGTATTTGCATCTCTAGAGGTCAACTACTCAGATGCCGACCAGGACGCTTCAGGACAAGCTTACAGAAACGTACAGAAGACATTGACTTATTATGAACTTGATCTTGGACTGAATCATGTGGTAAGGGAGTGGACTGAACTGGTCGATCGGCACGCGAACTTCTTGATTTCCGTCCCTGGAGGCTACGACGGACCCAGCGGAGTGCTTGTCTGTAGTCCCGACTCCATCATATACAAGCACAAAGGACGCAGCTCTCATAGGCTACCCATTCCAAGGAGGCGCGGAGCTTACGAAGATCCTTCCAAATCACGTACGATTGTTTCAAGTGTCACGCATCGACTTCGAGGTGGCTTTTTCCTTCTAGTTCAGACAAACGACGGAGATCTCTTCAAAATCACTATCGAACATGCGGAAGGTGAACTTATATCCCTAATGATCAAATACTTTGACACAGTACCGGTTGCATCTGGACTGACGATTTTCAAGTCTGGCTATCTCTTCACCCCCACCGAGCTAGGTGACCAAAATCTCTATCAATTCGAAAAGCTCGGCGAAGATGACGGCGAAATAGAGTTTAGAAGTATTGAGTATGAAATGGTTGACGACGACCCTAAAGCTGTGTACTTCCACCCACGACCTCTGGTCAATCTGACTTTGGTCGATCAAATTCAAACAATAAATCCCATCATAGATGCAAGCGTGATGAATCTTACGAATGAAGATGCTCCTCAAATATATGCAGCATGTGGCAGAGGACCTCGCTCGACTCTCAAGACCATACGGCACGGTCTGGAAATCACTGAACAAGTTGCATCAGAACTTCCTGGGAAACCAACGGCGATCTGGACCACGAAGCTCAAGGCCGAGGATCAGTTTGATTCATACATCATCTTGTCATTTACTGATGGCACACTCGTGCTCTCCATTGGCGAGACTGTCGAAGAAGTCACAGACACTGGTTTCTTGGCTTCCACGTCGACTCTTGCTGTGCAACAGCTCGGTGAGGACGCCCTCATTCAGGTTCACCCGAAAGGAATTCGTCATATTCGCGCAGACAAACGTGTCAACGAATGGCAGGCTCCACAACACAGAACAATCGTACAAGCGACGACTAATTCGCGCCAAGTCGTTGTGGCACTCTCGTCCGGCGAACTGGTATACTTTGAAATCGACACTGATGGTCAATTGAATGAATATCAAGATAAGAAGGAAATGAGTGGCAACGTGACCGCTCTCAGTGTCGGTTCTGTACCTGTGGGTCGTCAGAGGAATCCGTACCTAGCGGTCGCTTGCGACGATTCCACCGTCAGAATTATCTCACTCGACCCTGACTCAACGTTGGACTCCCTCAGTGTGCAGGCGCTGACCGCTCCTGCTAGCGCATTATCCATGATGTCTATGGACGACGGTATGATAACTACCTTGTACTTACACATTGGTTTGTACAATGGCACATATATCCGTACCGTTCTTGAATCTACAACCGGACAGTTAGTCGACACACGAACTCGATTCTTGGGACCTATGCCAATCAAACTCTTCACAGTCGCTGCGCAGGAACAGACGGCTGTCCTTGCATTGTGTACTCGGCCATGGCTTGGATACATCAATAACTTCACCATGCAGTTGAACCCTCTGCTTGGATATGATGTTCTCGAATATGCCAGTTCCTTTTCGAGTGACCAGTGTCCGGAAGGTGTGGTTGCCATACGTGGCTCCTCCCTTGTGATATTCACCATCGATAAGCTTGATGAGAAACTCAAGGCTGATTCACATCAATTGGACTACACACCTCGCAAGTTTACGAAACATCCGACATTACAATACCTCTACGTAGTAGAAGCTGATCCGCATGTCATGACATCAAATGCCAGATCTGGCGCTTTGGAGGGCAAAGAGAATGGTGATGCCACCGCGCTGGATCCGATCAGCTTCGGGCGACCATGGGCAAAAGCTGGTTCATGGGGTTCCTGTATTCGCGTGTTTGATCCGGTCACGCAAGAGACCGTCGCAAAGATCGACCTGGAAGACGATGAAGCAGCATTCTGTGTGGCGGTGGTGCCATTCCGTAGTCGTGACGACGAAGTATATTTGGCAGTCGGCACCGCCAGGGGCGCAATCGTGTCTCCTAAATCGTGCCGGCAGGCATACATTCTCTTATACAAGATCTCAGACGCCGGTCGCACTCTCGAGTTTGTCCATCGCACAGACACGAGCGACATTCCACTATCGATTCTGGCGTTTCAAGGCAAGATGCTCGTGGCGATTGGTGGGGCGGTACGAATTTACGACATTGGCAAGAAACGGTGCCTGCGCAAGTCGGAGACTCAAGTGACTGAGAATGCGATTGTGGGAATGCACACTCAGGGGGACCGCGTGATATTGGCGGACAATGTAGAGTCGGTCCATTACGCAGTATATAAACAGGCGGAAAACAAATTGATCGTCTTTGCCAACGACACCATCTCGCGCGCGACGACGGCGTCGACCATGGTGGACTATGAGACGGTCGCTGGTGGAGACCGGTACGGAAACGTCTGGATCGTGCGTTGTCCATCGGACGCATCCGAATTATCGGATTCCGACACGACGGGAAATACACTCTTACATGAGAAACCGTACTTGCAAGGTCCTGCGCATCGATTACTCACTCTCGCTCACTATTACCTCGGCGACACGCCCACTTCGATCCACAAGACGACCTTGGTGACGGGCGGCCGATCGGTCCTCTTGATTACGGGATTGATGGGGACGATTTCCCTATTGATTCCGTTCATCGCGAAAGAAGACGTCGAGTTTTTCCAACAATTGGAGATTCACATGAGAAGTGAAGATGCACCGCTCGGAGGTCGCGATCACTTGATGTATCGTGGGTACTATGCCCCTCCCAAGGCAGTCATCGACGGAGACCTCTGTGAACGGTTCGTGCTCCTGTCCCTCGATAAACAACGCTTGATTGCGGGAGAATTGGATCGGGACGTGGCTGAAGTCAAGGCGAAACTGGAAAACATGAGGATTCGGAATGCATTATAACTCACATGTTCGATTTTTTGTACAGTCTAAAGGGGAAAGAATATCAAGTATATATACAACCCATCCTAATACATCAAATTTCATGAATCGCTCGTGACGCTGGCCAAATGATGATGCTGAAAAACATGTCGAGAGAGAATGAAAATGTAAGTGTATAATCATCACTGATTCGAAGCTTTGAGGACATTGACGCTCAATCCCTTTGTTTGATTGGGTCGGTTGCTTCGACGATTCCTTCTTGAGAAATGCCGACGACATGACCCGTACCGTCCTGACCGTGCGGTACACTAGCACCGACTTCTGGCATGTGCTCATCGAGTGTCGCTGGTACTGGATTCTGAGGAGGAGGAGGAGGAGGAGGAGGAGGAAGAGGTGCTTCGTCCGGATGATCTTCTGTAATGACATCTGCCTGCTGCTGTTGTTGTTGCGGTGGTTCCGGTAATGGTTCGAGCAAGACGCCGCCTGATTGCACACATCCTTCCGCGTCAAAGTGTGGCGAAGAGGCATCGCACATGAATGCCTCTGGACCGGACTTGCCGTAGAGTAAGTGCGTCTCGGGACACCACTGGTTCGTCAATTGTCGATAGAGTTGAACTTCTCCGGGACTGTCGAGGTATCGATTCGCCTGATGGATTCCCAACGGGGTAGGATAGTAGATTGACTCGACGGAAAAGTTCATGGCCGTTTCCCGGGATGGCAAGTTGCCGCCCATCTCCCGAATCCGTTTTACGAAGAATTGATCCTCGTAAGGAGTCTCGTCATTGTCTGGGTGATTGAATGGTGCCGAATTCTCAATGACGTCCAACATTGTCTCCCTGTTTCGCAACGACAGACCCCCATTCATCCACTTGTCCTCGAGCGTCCCATAGAGTCGTTCGTGGACCGGGGCACCGATGTAGTCGTACTCGAAAAAGTCCTCCACGCGGGCCTCGGACCTCGAACAGAGGATGCTGTCGGTCTGAAAGACGAGGACATTCTTGGCCGGCGCCAGGTTGTCCCAGTAGGCTCGGTGAGCTAGATAATCAGACACGGCGGCGTGGTTGCCCAAGTCGATATTGACCTCCACGAGCACGAGCTTGCCCGTCTTGATGTGCTTGCGAAAGGGCCTCGCGTTGAAGAGGTCGGCATTCTCGCGCGAATGGTAGATTCGAAAGGGCCAGTCCTCGTCGAGCACATTGAGCATGTGCAGCAGATGTGGCACCATTTGAGGGTTATGCCTGAGCTCGGTCATGGTTGCGACTTTCGACGGATCGAGTCCCTGATACCGCATGTTTGCCAGTTGATACCTGTTTGGCGGGGCTACTGGGAACTGAACATTCGTCATGTCCGTTTGCTTCTCGGTCTGTAGGATGATGATGGGCTGTGCCAACCGAGCAATGGGGCGATGCAGTAGGAGGGCGATAAAGAGGAATCCACCCAGCCCGAACAGCAGGATTCGATAGCGTGTATTGCCAATCATTGTGCAGTACCGCCGCTACGAAGGCTATACAGTAGGAGGACGAGATAATATAGATGCGAAATAAATGAATGTATTTGTAGAAGGAGAACAAGAACGAAAGGGAGGTAGGTAGGATGGTGGTAAGAATGAATGAGTGAATGATGGTGGAGGCTTGGTGTAACGGATCTGCGGATCGATTCCACAGAAACTTCACAAAATTTCACCCAAAGTAACCTTTTGCAATTTTGACCCAATTGACCAACCATCAATGAAACCTCGTACATCTGCGACAAGTTTGCTTCACCCTTTTTACCTGACACGCTCCTGGTATCAGTGGGTTTCCCTAGCAATGTGTGTGACGCTTGCAGTATTGATAATTACGAATGGTGTGACAGCAATAGTGACAATTCATGCATTCTATCCCTCACTTGTACGTGACAGCTGTGGTGACAGCTCTGATGGGCACGTCAAGTTTCACATCTTATACACAAAACATGACACGAATTCAGGTCAATCCCTCTATCAGTCGCACGAATCCGTCGTAGCCTCCAAGAAAGATGGCCCCGCCCAAACTGATCCACAGTGTCCTTGGCAGCACGCCCCTAAACAGTCCGGATAGGCCGTCCTCGCGCACAATCCCTGCCAAGACGGCCGCTATGCTTGCCCCTCCCTCGTGCTCCGCCAACATGATTCTCGTCTTGACCACATCCAAAGGCGTTGTCAAGGAGCCTGCGACAGACCCCGCTAGCATGCCGCACAAGGCAGTCAGGGGCATACTCAGAGGTGTCTCGCTTCCTGGCACACTCGCAAGTGACTTCAGGTGGGAGAAAAGGGGGAATTGGATACACCCAAAGGGAATCTCCCTCACCATCGTCGACCACCACCCCGTGTAGAAAGCACCCACTCGGAACCGGGAGTTTGGTCTCGCGCCTTCCTGATAGACCCTCGCGATTGCCCTGCGCATGGGTCCAGCAGACTGGATTCTGCCGTCTACGACCTGCTTCTGCTCCACCTGTTGACGAGACTTGACCACGTCCGCCGGCACGCGTACGATACTCGACGCCAACTCCCCAATCGTCGTCGCCACGAGATGACCCAGAAAGCTCTCGCCCATCCCGTTGGCCAGATGTCGCCCTGCGAATTCATACGCTAGAAAGAAGAGTGCAGAGGACGGGGCAGAACCTAGCGCTATCGATCCGATGCCCTGGTAGAGTCCTTTGAACCCGCCTGCACCTCGGAAACCCGCTGCAGACTGCAACCGTGTCTTGACTGTGTCTAGGGGAAACAGTGACAGATCGACCGCGAGCCCTGCAAGTGCTCCCGCCAAAAGGGCTATCCACAAGTTTGACTTGACATGCTCCTTTGCACCTTCCTGTCTGGTTTCGTCAGACTTTGAGCCGTCCGGAACGACAACATTTGTCTCAATCGACACATCAGCCTGATTAGTCGTCGCGCCAGCTGCGGCTCCAGAATTGTCCTCGATCTGTGCGTCCTCTTTTGAGAATGTATCGCTTGACAAAGCATCTGCGATAGCACGTCTGGCAGACTTGACTATAGCTGAGCAGGTGGTCGATTCCGCAATGGTAGAGACACTCTGGAGCAAATGAAACGACGTATATGCCAGTGGAGCAAGATTTGATGATGACTGGGGGCCTAACACACAGCCATTGTCGAGTAGATAGTAGTTTGCATGTTTTAGGCCACGCGAGAGCTCAGCTGTACAGCTCTCCGAGGTGTTTTGTAAAAGATTAGAGACTTCAGAAGCACTCTGAAGGTCGCATCGCGACAACGATGCTATCGTCTGTGTTGCACAACCAGCCTGGATCAGTCTTCGATATTGCTCGGTTGTAGTTGCATGTATTTTATTGTAAATCCCCAGTTCCAGACCATATGGGATCTCTGCACTCGACGGTACACATGACTCTATGCGCTTCGACAGGATGTGCAATTGATTTTCCGCCGATGTGAGTGCAGCGACGACTAGACTGGCCAGTAGGAGGCGGATACTGAGCCAGAATATCATGATTTTCGATTGTGTATAGCCGTGCTTGTACAACTGGTTATAGATCTGACATGTATCGGGAAGCTTCAAATTGTCCTACTAGTCGAGCGATGAAACAATGATTGTTTCAGCAATTCACGAGGTAGTGTAATTTTGGAAAAGGGGTGTACGGGTCTCGACGATGTTTACTATTCTATTCTCATGGTCGATACTACAGAGTAGAGTTGAAGAGGATAGGATAGAGTAGAGTAGCGTAGAGTAGAGTAGAGTTTGGGATCTCCTGCGAGTGAGTTGAGTTGATTCTCCACCCAAGAACACGCTCCCTAGTGGCTGATCAGCCACACTCTGATGACCCACACGCTGACGAGCTCGTAAATCATTTTCATCACTGTGATGAATTGTCCTTCTACTCGCATTGTATTCATCGCTTCGACGACAGGAATACAATCAGTATAATCATGATGACGATGAAAGGAAGCGCAAAAGGCAGTGTATGCTTGGAATAGCACTTGACCTCTGCCCAGAAAGGTGGATTGTACACCGGCGGCGTGGTGTTGTGCTTTGGTAGAAGTGGTTCATCGTTGCCACTGTTTGTCATGACTGAACTCGATAGCTTGATTGCAGTATAGTCCGTAGAGACTGTCTCTATCTATAGTAATAGTTGTAGAGCATAGTTGTACTGCAGCTGCTGTTATGGTCGCTGAGGTGCAATGTAAATGTTGGAGCAGCTGTTGCCACATCCGCCACAAGCACAAGATAACTGATTGCACTCCGCAACGCGCATCCATGAAACAGGTCTAGGACATGCATCCTCTTCACGTTTACATCTATCGCCATTCAAGCAACACCACCATCAGAGTCGGGTCATGCGGATGAACGGCTCTCATATGATTTGAAAGAATCGCCTCGTCAATCCGACATGCCGCGAAGTGTCTCGATACCTGCCACCGCTTCCTCGTCACAAAGCTAATGTCAGTAGAAGGACAATCGACAGACAGATTCCTGGGACCATCTCAAATCAGAGAGAAACAGCGAGGCTTCCAGTCACTCGACCTCCGATGGCCAAGAACTTCTACGCTTGTCCTCTCCTATACGTGCAGACGATTCAAACATCTTGCGTCTATTGGCTGAATTCCAGAAGAGGTTCGTCTTGCTACATGCACAGAGGGCCATCGGTAACACCAAACAGGAATGTAGAAATCCGTGCCAAGATTGATCAATTCGAACACAGATGACGGGCTCAGAAATCTCGCATACGATACCCGGAGGATGCTCTTACAAGACATGACATTTACTTCACGGTCAAGAACTGTCACGATATGGAAGGGACCATCTAAATTTTTCGTCCATCACATCCTCAACAGCTATTTATTCGTCAACGTCTTAGTCGTCATCATCTTCATCGTCTGTTTCTCCTCCTGCTTGATCATCAAGATCAAATACTGTATATCGCTGCCTATCTGCCTGGATATACAACCCAGTCCTTCGACCTTGTCTGCCATTAATGGCTAGTGCAACAGGATGGACGCCAGCCCCAAGCACTCTATGTTTGGTAGGTACCTGAGGAACTCCGTTCCCAGCATGGACACTTATGGCCTCAACAGACGGTAGGGCGACCGAAGTATATGGCATCTCTCTGTAATCGAATGCCAAGAGGTGGCTATTCCTGGGTTCCGTTGTACTTTGCATTAGTACCATCAATTCTCGATCATCGATGAATGAGATGTCAAATACATGGAATGTGGTGAGACCATCCAGATCAATTCCCAGTCGATATATTTCAACGAATTGCGCATCTGCTTGTAACCGCTTCTTTGTAACATAAATAGTCGAGATTTGAGACGACATGTCATTGTCCTGCTCAGCCCACGCAACGTATAAATTAGACACACTGTTTTCGGACACAATCCGTGCTTTCGCCGTGATTTGTGGTGCCATGCTCAAGGTCAAGCTATCAGACAAGGTCCATCGGCTTGCCAAGAGCCTAGCTGGTTTCGAGAAGACCTCCCGGCTGGCTTCTTGGAGTACTTCGAGAGTCTGCTTCAATGAAGGCGTACGTGGACCTGCTACGTGAGGGAAAGGCTCCAGTGTGTCGTAGCTCAGATCCAAGCGCAGAAATTCCTGGATATCAGCTTCAGCACTGGTGTCGAAGAATCCATTGACATCGCTAGTCCATAGGTGCGATTTTATATGAGCAACCACTATACGTGTCTCAACTGGCATCGGAGTCTCTGGTTGCTCATCATCCTCCGGTAAACGAGCTATTGCAAACAAGAGCCACTGACAGAAAGCTGAGAACGACTCAATTTCATCTGCGATTGCAAGCTGTAATGCATTTAGTTGGGCAATGAGCAACTCTGTGGCTTTCAGAGCGACGTCTATACTACTCGTGTTGAGATTGGTCACAACCTTTCCTGTAGGATTTGTTGATATCTTTCGTAGGATCATTATCATGATTATTAGACGATTGCAAGCCTGCAAGCATGAGTCTGTCACGACTCTGTAAATATTACTCAGGGACGTTTGACTTGTTTTCTCCCATCTCTTGATCGCACGATCAGTTGCATATTCGGATAGCCACTTGTTGAGATCCTCCGATGGGACTCCTGTCATCAGAAGTGCAAAGAACGAATATGCTGATTCCTCTTTGCCAATTGTGTCTTCCAACACGGAGAACGCCACACGTCTGGACTCTCCGATTAGATGATACTCCTCAGTTGAATGCTCCAAGGATTCTTGCAAATAAGCAAAGACACCATGAAAGTCGTTGAAGGTATTGATCATATCTTTCGTGTACGTATCACCATCCACAAAAAGATCTAAGTTATATGACAGTAGTGAAAAATTGTTGTCCCGGCTCTTCAATAAGGCATGTTGATATAGATCGGAAGTTGCTACATGGTCCAACAAGACGGCCTCTTGATCTGACGATTCGGCCATACGGAGGTCGAGCTGAAGGGAGCCAATCCACAACGAAAAGGTGTCTTCACTAGAAACGACAGCGAGAAGTCTAATAAGTTCCGTGTTTTGTTCCAGATCATGTATCAAGGTATTTATGGAATGAGCGCTCGTAAACATCCTTTCTCTTTCGCTTTAGCAAGATGCTTCGAGTCTATTGACTTGAACTTACGTGCTGGATATCGGAAGAGGTGGTAGAGGAGACAGCTGTGTTCGAACATCGTGCTTGATACGCGGCTACCTCTGTTAGTATTGAACAGCGCAGGAATCCTGCCGTGTTACGGTCGTGGTCGCCCCGTGCCGTGGCTGTCCTTGCATCCATCTTAACATGGAAGCCGGTTGTCGATGGTTGTTGGTAGAAGTCGCTATCCTATTGATAATAGATCCGTCATTGACATCGAGATATGAGATATCACCGCTATTATGTCCCACAGCAAGTACCTTACCATCAGAACGCCATGCTAAGCTTGATGGTGTGTCAGACGCTTCCCGGTCGGAAGTACCAGCTACTGCCCATACGCGCTCTCCATTGAGTCTGAACATGGTGATCTCGGCAGAGTCCGAGACCATGACGACCAGATCCATGGTGGGACACCAAGAGATCAGAGCAAGCCTCAACGGTGCTGAATGAGTCTTTTCGTTGAGAGTGACGAAGCTCATCGTTGTCTCAGATCTAACAGTGAAGTAAGGAGCCGATCTCACGTAGCGCTTCTATATGACATGACCTCGCTCTGCTTGATCGGTTCCTCCACCCTTTCAGAGATATTTGTGATCACTCATGTGCTAATAGACAAACACATCACCAAGGACGAAAGTATGCCAGCTTGAATTCGATAGAATGAAGTCCTTGATAGCAGCCGCCGAATGCCAATCACACTGGCTTGTCTGATTGGCACAGGTAGTCTAGATTGCCTTCTAGCTGTGTAGTAGGAACAGCGTGAATTTTGAGCTGTCCATGGCTGCAGAGATGATACCTGTTCACAGTAGGCACCCGGACTATTAGCTGCCTACCTACCTGCTACCTACATAAATAGAGACGGGAAACACCAGAACCGGCTCCACTTACAAAAACGAGTTCCAAGGTTGGCCAAATCCCTACGGCACTCACTTTACTCGTTTGGGAGTGCTGCTTATTGTGCTTCTTGCCCATCACGAACACCCATGGTGAGACAATCAAGTACGGGAGCTCTTTCCTGTTTGGTACAACTCAGCTATCGTGCTATACCGTAGAGTACGATACAGCTGGTGGAGTACAGCACAGTACCAACTTGCAGATGATGGATGCTTACAAGGCCATACAATCAGACTTCAAGCGCTCGCTGACTCGCACTCAGTCGTGGACTGGACACTGTATAATATGACCTGAAAGTCCAGACCACGACATCACATCTTTGTACAATTCAACAAGCTCAAGCTCATCTCCAGACTCTATGTCGGAGTCTGGCTCGCGACCGTCTACTGGTGCAGGCCTCAAGTCTATACCTCTGGATCCAGGTCTCTGTCGCAACATTACAATACATGGTATGGACAAGACTCTGACGCTAATCAGGGTCTAATCTTGGCAGGGTATTGCAAATGGGCTGATAAAGGTTGCCGCTTTAATCACGGAGAGGCCAAGACTACCGATAATGGCATGGGCAAGCTGCGACCTGACACGCCGACTTTCACACCTGGAGGAGTTACCTTAGCACAGAGTCGAAATGCTGCATCATTCACACCAGGGGCTTTCGCTGCAGGGGGAGGAAGTCACATTGCTGCTGGTGCTCCAGTTTTCGTGCCTCGTGGTGGTACAGCTTCTCGTAAGTGACAAGACTGATGGCTGACTTATGTGTTCTGATCTGACAGCTGCTAACCACTATACTGTCGACGGTGCACCGCAGGCGACTTACAATTCTCCAGTGAGGCCGGCTGCCAAAGAAAGTTCAACTTATATGAAGCAATCTCCACAAGCTCTCAATTTTGTTCCCGACAATCCTTCGATCAAGCCTTCGAATCTAGGAGTCCTCTCTGCATTCCCATCTCCACAACTCAATCCATATGATCAACCCGGAAGCGACATATTCTTCCAGGCTCGAACGAGCTATCAACCTCTTCAGTATCACCTGTACTCATCTTTGCCGCCAAATCGAAAGAGTCTTGCGAAAAATGAGCGCACGGCACACGACTTCTTCATGAATGATACACTGCGGGAATCACTTCAGAAGAAGCAGGCTGCCACTCTACAAACCCTGACAAACTCTAATCTGCCAGTCACTCTGCATTCCTACTTTTCGCTTGTGCCTTTAGACATCCACGCGGATCGAAGTAATCGAGTCTTCGGATATCCCACAGTGGTCTACAAGGCTTTTAACAAGCAGGATGGCGAGACCTATGCTTTGAGGCGTCTCGAAGGATTCAAGCTAGTGCATGAGGCAAGTATCGGGTTAGTGGAAAAATGGCGTAAACTGGTAAATGCAAATGTGGTCGGTGTCAAGGAAGCATTTACCTCGAAGTCGTTTGCTGACGACTCAATCGTATTTGTGCACGAGTATCATCCATTGTCGAGCACCTTGTATGATGTTCACTTTGGCCGAAGTACAAGAAAGTTCTCGCCCAGCGCCATTATCGGAGAGAAGTTGATCTGGTCATATCTCACTCAGCTCGTGAATGGTGTTATGGCGATACATGGCATGGGACTCGCATGTAGAGTTGTCGACTCAACCAAGATTCTGGTGACTGAAAAGAATCGGCTGCGGATCAATTGTTGTGGCATTTTGGACGTCGTAGCTTTTGAGGCAAAGACAGATTTGGCAAAGCTGCAGCGACTTGATATTTCTGCAATTGGAGGCGTCATTTACTCGATCGCGATGAACGACTCGAGTGCGAAAGCTGACTCAGAATGCTCCTTCAGTTTGTCACAAAGAGGCTACTCCCCTGAACTGGAGCAGCTACTGAAGCGTATGCTTATAAGCTCGGCAGAAGGTTCTTCGATGACAATGAATGATTTGGTAGTCGGTCTCGCCAAACATACAATGCAAAATCTAGACTCTAGTCTATGCTACAACGATACCCTGGAGTCAGAACTAGCACGGGAATCAGAGAACGGAAGATTGGTTCGACTTCTTTGTAAATTCGGATTCATCAACGAGCGACCTGAATTCGAACACGATGCGGCCTGGTCTGAAACTGGTGAGCGACATGTGCTAAAGTTGTTCAGGGATTATGTTTTCCATCAAGTGGATGACCACGGCCATCCCGTCGTAGATATGAGTCATGTTCTGTCCTGTCTCAATAAATTGGACGCTGGCCTGGACGAGAGACTCAATTTAATTTCCAGAGATGAACAAACCTGTATCATCATTTCCTACAAAGAGCTAAAGCGATGCACGGAACAGGCATGGTACAGCTTGACGCAAGCTCATAAGAACAGCAGATAAATAGCAAAAACACGCGAAAAACCAAGGCAACGACCTGGAACCCTGTCTACACCTTATGATGCGGCCATGTGGCAGATCTCTGAATGCTGTACTTGCGAATAATGATTTTTCATCCCTGGTGATTGCTTGATTGTGATCGTGGTGATTGCATGTGATCACTCACCCTCCCGAACTGTTCTTAGTGTGAGGAGCTCAAATGTACAACTTCGCAACTGTCCTCTCAGGTTTGAATCTGCTATTCGAAACACAAACCTCAAAAGTGGTGTATACACGAGCATCTTTATATCTCACAACGTGAAAGCGACATCAATCTGTGCTAAATACTCGGTAGTCGCCGCGGCTTGTGATCAGAGATGGATGTGGGTAAGCTGAACATGCTTACAGTGGTCTTGCCAAGCATCTAAACATATCTAGGTCAGCTGCTCTCGAATACACTATCTCCAGATGCGAATCTACGAGCCAATGCTACGCAGCAGCTTGAAGCTGCTGCAAGAGAGCATTTCGACCAATACATGACTCTACTCTCACAGCAACTCGCCAACGAACAATCTCCGTCACATATTCGGAATGCTTCTGGACTTGCCTTGAAGAATGCTCTTTCGGCAAAGGTAAATGAACAGGTTTGCTTGAAGCTCCAGGATACTCACAGGCAGTAGGACTTGCAAAGACGCGAGGAAAATCAACAGAAATGGCAAAATCTTGCCCCACATATCAAACAACAAATCAAGGACTCCACGATAACTACACTGAACACCAACGATAGCAAAGCAGGCCAATCTGCTGCACAATTTATGGCAGCCATCGCTGCTATCGAACTGCCGACAGGTCAATGGCCGGAGCTCATGGAACGACTGGTCAATAATGTAAACAACTCAAATGCCGCCCATGTCAAGCAAGCCTCACTTCAGGCTATAGGTTATATTTGTGAGACCGTCGATCCAGAAGTTTTAGCTAGTCAGAGCAACCAGATATTGACGGCGGTTGTCAAGGGTGCTAACAAAGAAGAACCATCCAATGCTGTAAGACTGGCCGCAATATCTGCTCTTTACGATTCTCTTGACTTCATTCGAGAAAACTTTGAGCGCGAGGGTGAACGTAATTACATCATGCAGGTTGTATGCGAAGCCACACAAGCAAACGACGTTGCAATTCAGGTTGCCTCTTTCGGTTGTCTTGTTCGCATCATGCAGCTTTACTATGATAAGATGAGATTCTATATGGAGAAAGCTCTCTTCGGCCTCACGGTGCTGGGCATGAAGCACGAGGATGAGAAAGTATCATTGCAGGCTGTTGAATTCTGGTCTACTGTCTGTGAGGAAGAAATTGAAGTTGGACTTGAAAATCAAGAGGCGCTCGAAATCGGTGAGAAACCAGAACGGGAGTGTTTTCAATTCGCGAGAGTTGCATTACCGGAAGTTTTGCCTGTTTTGTTACAATTATTGTGTAAGCAAGACGAGGACGCTGAGGAGGATGAATGGAATGTCTCGATGGGAGCTGGCAATTGTCTACAATTGTTTGCACAATGTGTGGAGGGTATCATTGTTCAGCCAGTGCTGGGCTTCATTGAGCAGAGTCTTCGAAGTGAGAATTGGAAGGAGCGAGAAGCGGGAGTCATGGCGTTCGGCTCCATTCTTGAGGGTCCAGAACCTGAGATGCTAAAGCCTCTAGTCGCGCAAGCTCTCGGCATACTGACCTCGATGATGAGTGATCCCGTGTTACAGGTCAAGGATACGACTGCGTGGACACTTGGAAGGATATCCGATCTTGTCGTTGGTGCCATTGCACTGGATACGCAGTTACCTGCTATGATACATGCTCTACTGCGCGGACTAAATGACAACCCAAGGATTATTTCGAATTGTTGTTGGGCGTTGATGAACCTATCTGAGCAGTTAGGATCGAATGACGAGAGCACGACCTCACGTCTATCGCCATATTACGAACAATGTTTTACTTGTCTCATGCGCGTAGCTGAGCAGCCTACAAATGAGAATAACTCAAGGACCTCGGCATATGAAGCTCTCTCCACAATGGTAGCTCACTCTTCTCATGACGTCCTTCCGCTGGTCTCCAATTTGGCAAATGTCGTGCTTGAGCGTATACAATCCTCAGGGCGCATGCGTTCTCAAATTGTGTCAACAGAGGACAAGTTACAATTCGAGGAATTGCAATCGAACTTGCTCAGTGTCCTGACAAGCATAATTCGGCGTTGTGCAAGTGACATTCGACCTGTCTCAGACAAGATCATGACAATCCTGTTGGAATTGGAGCAAGCGCAGCCTAAGCAGTCTATTGTACATGAGGACATCTTCCTAGCAATTGGAGCACTATGTGCTGCCGTTGATGCTCATTTCGGAATCTATTTAGATTCCTTTGCGCCATTCTTATATGCTGCTCTCGCAAACCCATCAGAGCATGTAATGTGCGGGATATCTATTGACTTAATTGGTGACATTTCTCGTGCACTGGGAGACAAAGTTTTGCCGTATTGTGACAACTTCATGTCGCAATTGCTGCAAAACTTGCAATCACCTCAGCTCGAACGAGCTGTCAAGCCGGCGATACTGTCTTGCTTTGGAGATATCGCTCTCGCCATCAATGAGAATTTCGCAAAGTATCTCGATGTTGTGATGGGTTTCCTTGGACAAGCTTCCGGTGTGAACTACACTGCAGAGTCCGGATACGATCAGATAGATTATGTCAACGGCCTGCGGGAAGGAATCGTCGAAGCATATGTTGGGATTGTACAAGCTCTGAAGGGGACTGGAAGCGCCGAAAAGCTTGGTCCTCATGTTGCTGGCGTCTTTGCTTTCTTGGAAGTGGTTTACAACGATCCAGAAAAGACCGATACATTGCATCGGGCAATGCTAGGACTCATTGGGTAATGTCCATATCCGACATGACTTGCTTTGTCCGCTAACATTTTAGTGACTTTGCAGAAACATTCCCAAATGGTCAATTGAAACCATTGATTCAGGCTGAGTGGATCACCGAATGCTTGAAGCAGGCTAGGTCGAAGAATGGTAATTCAAACACAACCAAAGTGACAGCTCGTTGGGCAAGTGAATTGGTAAAACAAGCTTCTCGATAAAAGATCGAGTCCTCTTTCCAATTCACACCTCTGGACATCAGTCCATTACACCGAACTTCAGGTGTTGCAATATGGCTCATTTTTGTGTAATTGGCGTTGCTGGTGCACGGTCGCACATGTCTCTCAAGGAGACTTTTTCTCGTGACATTCTCGAAGCAAGCGTTCAGTCTGGTTCGAAAAAAAAACAAAAGCATAGCCTTCGCTACTAGAGCACCATAATATACTCTGAACTTGAGTATCAGAAAGAATTTTTCACTATACATATCATCGGCCTCTGAAGGAGGTCAATTTTCCCGCCTCGTGTATATTCTTGAGTGAAGTGGTCGGTCGATAGCCAAGGGCATCTGCCACACGACCAGGGATTTTGTACATACCCATCTTCATTACTTGCTTCATTAGAAGTAGACGAAACGTACCAGATTTCCTTGAAATGTTCCAAAGACACTGGCTGATCGTGATCAGTTGCGTGCACGTGATCAAATGCCAGTCTTCACAATTGCAACATATGTCAACCTCACCAAGGGGAATGAAGAGTCAATGCCGGCAGGAAATAAAAAAAGTGTCAATTCTCAGAGAGAGGCATCAATAGAACGTTTGCGCTTGACAAGACGCAAGTGGTCAAGGTTAGCTATGAGAAAAATGTCTTGTTTTGACAACCCATGCTTTCGTTGCTGCCGTACTGTACAAAATTGGTCTCAGTTCTGTAGATCTCTGCTAGAGGGTTCCTTCTCATCGGTACAGCCGAATGTTTTGACATGTTGTGTGTCTGTAGATTATTATGTGTATTAGTGAATTATGGATAATCTATGCTCGTTAGCGAAGTGGCCAATCCGATAGTGAATTGATGGACTTACAATTTGTGTTTGTGGTAAGATTAATATAGTGGCAGCCCCTCATCAATCTGGCTCCTCTGTTCCAAAACGCTACAATTCATTTGGCTGGATACTTGCTGGACGCTAAACTTTACTGACGCCGAATCATTTGCACAATCACGCCATGCGCATGCGTTTGTTAAGATATGCTTCCACGAAAAGAGATACCTTCTTGTGTTTCTTGTCAGAGTATTTGTCAAAGATGGCGCCATGCTTCTCGCGACCGTTCTCAAGACATTCTGCCATGAGTATTTCGACTGCCGGCTTGATCTGTGCTTCAGTGTAGGTGGAGAAGTAGACATGCGCATCGGTCCATACTTCTTCCTTGCTCAAGATGGCACGCGAGACGTAGTCTGCAATGGCAGCCGCGAAGCTTGGTGGACAAGCTATAAAGAGATGTGACATGAGCATCGTCTCTAGGATGTACTTGGCAATCGTCCTAGTGTCAATGTCATAATCGTCGGCCTTGGAGATGCGTCTCAAGAAGGACATTGGTCCGGGCCAGCCAAGTTCGAAGTCCAACATACCGACCATAAATCGTTCAGCCTTGAGCACTTCATCGGCGGCATATCCATTGTCCACCATATAGACAATCTCAGCCACAGATGGACATTGAATCTCCTCGTACTTGCTAGCCAGAAATAATGCGGTCGCTCCGACAAGCTGTAGTTTTTGCAGGGAGACTGTTTTAGCACTGAGGAACCTGTCAATGTAGTTGATTGTGAGAAAGAGGGTCTCAGGCAGTAGATGGAAACGAGCGTGCACCTGAACGAGCCAGTCGATCAAGATGCCTCGCATCTTCCACTCGAGATCATTCTGATATTGCATGTAGTTTGGGTTTGGCATGAGTTTGTTCTAGCTTCGATTAGCGACAAAGGTCAGGCTCGTGTCATTCAGCTCACCTCCAACTCATGTAGATATGTGAAGATGTCATCAGCGTACTCCTGGACCATTGAGATGTCTCCCCATTCGTCCCATTCGTCCACAAACTCATCTGCGACCCTCTGTAATTCAAATTTGTCGCCTTTCGTGTAGGACGGTTCCGTCACAGGCACACCCTGTGGTATGTGATGAGCATGTAACTCGGCATGAGGTGAGTCGAGCTCATCAACTTCCATATTACCATCCAGGTCTGTTTCATCCAACAGCTCGACATCGAGGCTGGGAATCTCTGGGATGGTTGAAATAGCAGGGTGTGACAGCTCTCTCCTTACTGGTCGAGCTAGAGCGTTTTTCTTTGTGGTGGGAACCTGCGAGACTGGCTTTCCAGTCTGGACAGTCGAGGGAGGTGCTCTGTTTGAGACATCGGAGAGTGCTGTCCGTTTAGCACCCTGCTTGAGCACATTGACCGCAGTCTTGGCTCCGAAGACCTTTGAGGACGACGTTGTCGTCTGCTGTGATTTTGCTACGGGTGCATTCTCGTTGTTCTCGAGGTTGCGAGAGAGACGCACAGAATTGCTTCTACGGACCTGCAAAACATGTGTCAGTCATCTGATCGGGGCCTTTGTTTATCCAGATCACTTACATGACTAGTCATTCGAGCGAGTGTCGATAAAGAGAGTGTGTTATTGAGCTGAAGAGACTCAATCTAGCAGAATTGTACAAATGGACGAAGTCTCGCCAAGGAGTTGTTTTGAGATAGCTGAGGTTTTGGTTCAGTAGCTTCCTAAACACAGAGAGTGCAGTGTGAAGGATGACCTCGCCGTAAGAGAGTGTGAGTGAGACGTGACTGATAGTCTGTGAAGCAGTGCAAAGGACAGAAAAGAAGGATAAGAAGAAGGAAAGGGAGTTGAGCACCTGAGTGTCTCTAGCGAGCGTGGAGGATACGGTCCAGTTTGGAGGTGAGTACACAGAGGCTGTTGGTTGCTGTACTGAGACGGAGGAAAGTTGCATCCTTGGATCGTCTGTGCTGCCAATGGCTACGCACACACACACACACACACACATCCACACATTCACACCGCACACATACGCACGCACATACGTACTGCACGTACGTAGCAGACACACATACAACACACACACACATTCACACACACACAATCTCCCGTTCCCAAACGCATTTTCCCAGGATCCAGTTGTTGATTTCTGTGGCTTGACACTCCCTTCTGTGGCTGCGGGAAAGTCAGGTATGAGGAATCGATCAACTCAAAGTCTTATTGGTCGGACGAAAGTTCTGACTGATCGTGGCCAATCCTTTCGCGACCACAACAATTCAGCCATGTACTCTATCATGCACCCGGGGAATGCTCAAGTGCGGGAAAGACAAACAATGGTGCAATGGTTCAGGCAGCAGCTTCCTTCGAACGCAGGTCCATCTTATAGTGATTGTGCTGCAGCATACAGGTCTACGGAGATTGCATATCATGTATATGTATCAATTTATCTTCTTCAGCATTTGATTATTACTTTATGCAAGTTGCACCTCTCTTGCAGGAGAAATACAGTGGTCAGGCAACTGGGAAAGCGTGATCGCGTGGCACCACTATGTGGGAGGAGGGTTGTTCGGCTCCTGCGCAGCTTTGAGAATTTTAGGAGAATATCCTCGGAATGTGATTGACGTGCCCATACCCGAGAATCTGGATGCGAATAGCAGACCAAGTCACTCTCACCCAACAATTCAGTACCTGTCAGTTCTCGAGCAATGTAGATAGAGACCTCATTTGGGGATGCCTCTCGTCAAACTCATGCCCTCTCTTGAAGTGTATTTGTTTTATACGAAAGAATACATACCAATTACAAGCCTGTCCAGCTGATGTTTACTGCCTTTGTCTTATAAGAAGAGTCCCGTGTTCGTCGATCTTGACCACACTACCTTGGTTCAATCAAGTTCGCCGCCCAATTAGTCTATAGCTATAGATAGTCTCTTTGGCAATGATTAGACACCATGCATGGTTAATCGCTTCCTGAGCATGATTCTGCATAAGTGTCATATGTCCAAGAGTGAAATGTCATCCTGAGGGCTGTGTTATGTATGCAATGACCAAAAGGCACATACGCTCTTCACGAGCACGGGTGTCATCCTTGCAGGTATGGTGGAAGGATCAAAAAGGACAAATCACGGGCTTTCGATCTGCACCATCCACCAACTTCGTCTTCCGAAATGAACCTGGGAAGACACTGACAGCTCGATTGCCGAGTCTCTGACGTGACCTTCTCGCTTGAACTGGAGAAGGAAATATGGTAGCGTTCATAACATTTGCTCGCAAAATCTAGGATGGCACGTATGGAAGGAGTGAAAAAATTGACGGACCGGACTATGGAACAGAATCTTCTGACCTGGCAGCAAAACTGATTGCACAGATAAGACAAACTTCCGTCACAGCGACTCATTTCTCTGCCCAAGGCCGATAGTCTAGCTTGACCCAGTCGTGGATCGGGCTCATTTGGCTGCTGCTGCTGTCTGTAGCAATACAGTGAGCTCGACCGTGATCGATGCGAGGACGCCTTGATGTCTTGCGTCCGAGTGGCAACCGTCTGCACGTAGCTTCGTAGACATCAATATAGCGAAACAGCGATGGCAAGACTGTCTACAAGGAGTTCATAAGTGATGAAAAAGCGGTGCTTGCGGCTTGTGAAATTAAGCTGAGAAGCAATATCTTTTGAGCAGAAATGAGCACGACCTGACTTGCTCAAACAATGTTAGGCCTCCCATAAATGCCGTAAATGCCGTAGCGAGCAATCAACTCGAGCCGTAGCTATACCTACAGTCGCTATTTATGATAGAGGACAGGTTGGTCTGCAGTGATGTGAGGGTCGGAGATGAAGTTTGAGAACGAGCTCGGTCTGTCGCATCCATCGCACGCAGCTCGCCCGGTGAAGTCCAATCGATCAAGTCACTCACTCACTCACTTCTCAACTCTACTCTACTCACCTCCCATTTCGCCGTCTCGCTCACTCGTCCACCCAACTCCCCCATTTCGCACTTTATCATTCGCTCTTCCTTCTACATACTATCCTTTCTACCTTGCCGACCTTGTCTCATTCGCTCAATCTCCCTGTTACCTCAGTCGTATGACCATTGCGACGCTATTCCAGTGCTCTTGACTGACCAAATCCAGGATCTGGATCTCAATACGCTCCTCGCTGCAAACGATGTTCTTTCAAGAAGAACTCCGTCGAAGCCCATGCTAGCTCCTTCGTTGTTGTCATCCGCGGAGTACTATTGTACACCAGACTCTGACAGAGGGGCATCGCCAAAGAAGCGCCTGAGTTCGGTCTATAACATGCACGAAGCCGAATCGCATGAGCTAGATGTCGCGAAGCATCCGGGTATGCAGCGACGGATCAGCGACATCACAAGCGATATCAGTCTGGACAACCTGCTTGAGGGGTCGAGACGGAAGAGAAACAAATTTTCGTCAGATCTGCCCCTACTGCCGCTCCCTACACCCACGAGTGCATCGAGACAAAAAGGACATGCTAGAACTCAGTCGGGCGCGCGCGAGAGGGCTGGTAGCGGCTCAACAACTTGTACTGCCCTACAGACACCTGGGAGAGTCTCGATTCCAACTCCGGCACCGACAACGATATCCGACGAAGATGTCGCCCTGCAGCTTATTCGTCTTGGAGATCCGTCGCTCAGCCCGTGTAAAGCACCATCCAATGAGTCGTCTTCTCCGATTCCGAACCTTACCACTGCACTTCAGCTGAAAGCGTTCCACGATGGTGTTAACTACGCCCAGCCTGCGGAAAAAGCAGAGGTCAACTATCCTTCTAGTCCGCCGGCCAGTGTCAGTGACAATCAAGATCCGCTACCGAAGCGCGCCTTGGCCAGTCGCACGACAAGACCGGACGCAAGCCTTGACTGCCATCGGGAGAACTCTCGAACGAGTTACACATCCACTCCTGGCGGATCAGACGTTCATCTGAAGGAGGAAACAGATGTAAAGGAAGAAGAAGTTGAGATACCGCGACCACAGAACCTGCCTCACTTTCACGATTCCATGCAATGTAAATCACTAGAGACTGAGCCGGCTGCTGATGAAGATGACGAGAAAGCAAAGAAGAATGGCCCCAGCGTCGGTGTCCGTTGCACCAGATGCAAAAAGTCCAAGAAGGGGTGTGACAGACAACGACCTTGTGGCCGATGTGCAGATGCCAACGAGGACTGTGTGACGGAAGATGAGAGCAGTGGGAGACGTGGACGAAACAACAGGGGAGGTCGGCGCAAACGATGAGAACCTTCCATGGGTAACGACGACATGGAGAAGATACGAGTCAATGACACACGAGTATGAGAAGAAAAAGGATACCTGTATACGAACCACTTTTCTTCAATCATCAATGACAGAGAAGGGAAAAAAGAATCGAAAATGAGTATAGGGCAAGCAATTGAGTTGCTAAAGGGACAAGAGCGCGAATTTTGAACAAAAAAAAAAGTCTTTGGGCACAAAGTGTGCCTATGAAACCAATCAGTCAATCAAAAAAAAAAAAAAGAAAAGAGTAGACTCTTTCAATAACCACGTTTTTATATTTCTATGTTGGAGCGTCCTTGTCGCTATACAAAGTTTTTCTCTTCCCGCAGCTCGAAATTCAATAAAGTCGCTTGTATGTATTCTGTAGATTGAGAATGCGTTGTGTCATTAGTCATTCTGGAAGTGGTTTGACCTGGTCACTTATCGAACTAGTGATGATAGGACTCTGGAAGGGGATGAATCATGTGCTTTCTCCCCTCCTTTAACGGATCGCACTGATATTAAGTCTAGACTCGGACCTTGTTTTTTCAGCGTACAAAAAATTCATTTTAGTTTTGCGAAAGTGGAGAGGCTTCGGGTGTGTGTGTGTGGCTGATCGGCTCCACAACTCTCGACAACAACAACATCGGTGCGCCACATGATGGCATTTGAATCAACAAACTACTCTCTTCTTGATGAAATAGTCCTTTAGTCCTTTAGCTATAAATGAGACGGTACTCGTGCCAAAGCTAGTCGTAAAAAGTCTATGGCCAACTATGAGCTCTGATGCCCTTTTTTCGGAGACTTTTAAACATTTCGTACGAGGACGCCAAGGTCCCATTCAATACTTCGCCATGCGCCGTCCACGGACCATTCATCGGGGCATAATCGACATCTGAAACGATATTAGTCGAGTCTAAAATATAGTCCTTGATGACTTACGATGTTCAAACATTAGTTCGTCGATGAGCGCACTCGCTCCACCATTCTTCGGGTCGTCGGCCAATAAACTCTCAATGATTGGCATTTCGATGGGTGCGGAATCAATGTCGAGCTTAAAGACGAAAAAGTCCTCTGGTTGGACGACCCGCTTGATCATGTCGATCGTGTTCAAGTGATCGTCTTTGCCCATGGTCAGGCCAATGTTGACGAGAGAGTATATGCCGACCAGGTCGTCCGGTAATTGCTTATATGCAACATTGTCGTCCAGAACTTCCACCTCTACCGCGATGAACTTGTCAAATTTTTGACCCCGATCATGATAGAGGTCGTAGAACCATCGCCCGCTAGCGGCAATATTGTTGGCTCCCGCGTGGTGAGTCCAACCTGCAAAGTAGGACGAGCCCAGATCGACGTGAACATTCTTGGGTTTCGTGTAGACTACGCCGAGCTCAGTGTGGTGCTCCGGCACGAGCGTCGAGTGCCATGGTGGTATTCCCTGGCTACGCCATTGTGAATCTGCGGCATCTGGATCAGCACTGGCACTTGTACTGTAAAAGTACGGAGCGAATCCCTGTGGCAAGATATGTGCCTTGCTCTGCCCCTTAACATCGACCCAACCGTTCAATCCCACTAGCCGCTGCCCTCCGCACCACATATCGAAAGGATCTCGTAGCATTCCCCACAACGGCTCGATGAGTTGGACTCCTGTACCAGAGGCTGGCTCAAAGGTTCTTGCTTCAGCGTCATAACATACCCGAGAGTAATACATCCTCGACATGTACCCATCTGCAGCGACGCGAGGACCGGGCAGCATCGAATCGTATGTGCGAAACTTGATGCTCTTGTCGAGACTGCGGAGGGAAAGAATCCTCTCCATGATCTCTTTACTCGCGAGCGCGTTCTTCTGCTCAGCTACAGTCTTACATATATGCTTCTGGGCTTCGTCTATGATTGAGAACCAGTATTGTTCGTGACGACTGGATTCGTAATGAGAAAACTGCCATTTGCAAAAGGGTTGTGCTTGATCTGGGTCGGACATGGGCTTCACAGGGAATTCGGGCGTCTCTGTCCCAAGTGTGCTTCCTGTTGGAGGTATCGTCGTCGTCGTCGTTGTCGTCTTGGCTGGATACAGGCTCTCTTTGAGATTGGTTTTGACTACTTGAGAAGCTCGAGAGAACGAGTCATCGATGCCAGTCAGTGTCAAGACTGTCAAGAGAACTATTAGAACGATACATATCCCTGACAGAATCCCGCGTCGAGACATTCGTTGTTATCTATGGACAATGCTAAGTCTTTTGCATAAAGGGGGTTGATCGCAACAACCGTCGTTCCTGACCGTGATCTCGTTCGTGAGGCTCTTTGTTTCTGGGGCAGAACAAAGCACCACAGCTGTCGTAGTCTGGTCCTCACTACTCACGGGTGTCTGTTTGAGACATGCTGACCCCAGAATATACGAGAGTGCACTCACAGGATGATGGAGCAATGTGTCGTGGGAACAGTGTGTGGAGATTGACGGGGAGGGGTGCAGGTGTCCAAGACCCGATCGTCCACCCACGCCAAGTTGAGCGCCGTCTCTACTTTGACAGCGTTAGAACTCTGTCCAATCACAAATTGCTTCTACTGTAGCACTCTTGCAAGCTTCCGGGATATTAAAAGCAAATACGAGCTTCTACGGCAAATGATTAACTACAATAGTCAAATATCTGCAAGTGATGGTATACTGCCTCAGTGCACTGTACAGCCAGAGCTATTCAGCTACTCTGTTATGGTTGCTTCAATAATTTGTTCTCCAAATTATTCGTCAATGTATGATTTTCAGGCTACATACAAATCGCTGTGGTCATGACAAAGCCCGAGAACCTCTTTGTGGATGAAATTTTGTGCATCTTTTGTTCTTACAGGTAAAAAAATCACCGATCAATTTTTATAGAAGCAGAAACATGTAATGATTCAGCTTCTCTAAAATGGGTGATCCTGATCATTTGACACATCAAGCACAAGCAGTTTCGAGTATGTGACCGTGCACTTGTGCTGGGTGGTGCAATATTTCATACAGACTTTTGTAATTCGCCGTCTTCGCAGTCAGGGGCACGAAATGGACAACAGGTACATTCAAAAATCTGGAGTGATCGAAGGACTTCCGAGATTGTCACATTTGCAGTCTACACAGGAGAAGAATCACTCTCGTTCAAAACACTCAAATGAAAAGAATACTTATTCAACTGACCAACTTAAGCATCGACCACACCCTTGTTTGGGAGTTTAGCCATCCTCTGGAATAAGCTGTCATAGGCAACGTGTACCTCTGGAATGGTGATGCCGAGTTCCTTGAGCTTCTTCTCAAGCTTCGTAGTGTCAAGCTCACAGTTTGATCGTCCGGCCTTGATGACCTTTGCCTGTTCCTCGAGTGTGAAGTTCTTCCATGTAAAGTCTGGCTTGATGTATTTCTTGTAGAGCGCAAGGACTTCATTATGGGAAATAGCTCCTGGATTGGTAAAGTTGTAAATTCCAGTGACGTGGTTCTCAAACATGGCAATAGAGGCTGGTAGCAGATCGTGCAGGAGAGTGTTGGAGTTTGGAATGTCTACCACTCTTTCATACTTCGAGATCTTGGTGACGAAATTTCGCGAGTGTAAGTCATCCGAGACAGGCATTCGCAATCGCAAGTTCAAGACGTTGTCGTAATTCGCAATTATCTTCTCCACCTGTGCTTTGGTCTTTGAGTAGAAGGACTCGTCGAAGTTTGGCTCACTCTCCTCAGTGAAACCCTTTCCAGAGCGCATAGGGTGAGCTTCATCGTACTTGAAGATACAGCCTGTTGCAAAATTGGTCATGTGAACTCCCTTCAACCAGCATACATCAGCCAGGTTCAAGGTTCCAATAACATTGGATCGAATCGTGGCTTGCTTGTTGTCCTCGCACCAGTCGACATTCGGTCGTCCAGTCTGGCCGGCACAGTTGAGTGCATGAGTTGGTTTGTATTCCTCAATTTCCTTCAAGACAGATTCACGATCTTCGAGCCTTGAAGTCGCACCCTTAACCTCCTTTCCTTGTGATTTGAGCATCTCGATCAAGGTACTGCCAATCCATCCTCGTGGTCCGAACACCAATATTCTGTTTTGTTCTCCAGCCATTTTTACTGATCAATGAGTGTGAAATGTAATTATCTTGGAGAAGGTGAGTGTGTCGAGACTGGGTGAACACAAATATGGTGTGAGCACGATCAGAGGTTCTGGGTCTCTCATGTCACAAGGAGACAAAAAGAGACACGCAGAAGGTTTGTCAGAAACGGAGGCGGTGGGTTGCTGGGCGGTGGTGGCGATTCAGTCTATTGCCGGGCGTCTCCTGTGTTTAGTGGCCGGCTGATTCAGGTCCACTACCCACCCATTCGAGCACATCTGAGAGGAACATCACAGCCAATTGCAATCCCACGAGTAGTTTTATTTGTATGCAATTGAGCAACCTGGGGAAGGGCCGGCTACGGTAGAAGCGAGGAGATATACTGCCGCTTTCTATCTCACGCTCCTATATCACTACCTAGCAATTGAAGTCAAATCACGACACTGCCAGAACAAGTCGTACAATTCTTTCACATATGAGGTGTAGACCTGCGGTATAGCTGTAATTGCCAGACTCCAATGGACTTACCGAGCCACACCGCCTGCATCCGTGCTCATCATCCCTCTGTTTCTATGTATGATAGTCTCAACAGATTGTCACGAGACTACAACTTATGGAGGAGTCGGCACAGTTGCATCTGACTCACTTCTGGCGTCTGAGAGCATCCTTAGAATTGATTTGAAATTGTATATCTGCATGAATCTAATCTCTAAGAATGGTCAAGAAATTCGCTTGCAAGGGTTGCTACTCTCGCAGAGACTATGCGCCTTGACAGGTGTCAAGTATGTTGCAGGTTCAAAGGACTCCATGTAGATTGTGAACAATGTGGCATTATATTCCGGACTTGAAAATCCTGCTTGACTCTGCGTATGCTCATTCAACCATGGTTGAGCACAATCAAACACAAGACAGGGGTAACGATGCTTGCAAATGATTCATCACGTATCTCAAGTGTTGTTCTTGCTGATGAGAACTTTACAGTGTCTGAAGCTTGCTGTTTGTATAGTAAAAGCAAAAGCAAAGGCAACATATGCACAGCTTTGATTCGAAAATGACACATGCACAGTACATGCGCGACATGCAGGTTTGAAGGCTGCCAGGTGTCATGTCAAGAAAAGAGCATATCTGTGGTAAATGATATGCCAGATATGGACGGACAAATCTGCAGAGTGGCCGTGACTAACGCAGCCAGAGCTACTGAGCAGGACACAGATACACACACCCAACTGGGCCTTTTCCATATACATGTGCCAAGCATAGTATGACATTGCAGGGCGTCAATATGCAGACATGCTATACCAAGGACCCATAATTTGATCCTGTCTGGAAGTGGGCCTTTAGTGGTAACTTATTTTACTACATCTGGTGCGATTGTGTGCTTGCCAATTGCAAGACTAACCTTGGAAGTGGCAAGAGAATAGCCGTAGTGATCTCCGAGGAAAGCTGCGGCACCTTCCACCGTTACCACACTACGGTAGGCTCCAGCGATTGGAACCTTCTTGTCTGCCCCCTGGACTTGGCAGATTAGCCGTGGGCCGGTTTAGGGTTGGTAGTACAAATAGTGTGTGCACAGGAGAGATTTGCACCTGCTTTGTCTGGAGGCCATCACAGTGGGGGCCCATTGCAGAAGGTGGGAAAATGTTAGACGCTGGGGCTGGCTTGGGATCAACAAGGTTAGGGCTGGCTTGGGCTTGGCAGCTGTGCCCAGAGATCAAAGGGAAGCTGAGAAGAGTTGCATCTGGGCGTTCTTGGCCTTCTTGCTTGGCTGTGCTGTGTAAATCTTGCTGCTGCTGCAGCAGCAAGCTAACTAGCTAGCTGAGACATGACAACCAACAAGACCGACAAGTCCCTCGCTTCCCCTGATACATCAAGGGAGGAAGATGAGCAGAGGAATCATCCACCAGAAACGTATCGAGTTGTTCGAGGTGGTGCAACACAACTTGTGAGTGGGTGAGTGATGGGCAAAAGGGCGAGAATGACAGTTCAAGCTGACGCACGCCTCCAAATCCTGGGTAGAACTCAGCGCCAGCGCCAGCCAATTTGCCAATTGTTCTGATTGATTTGTCCCTCTAATTTGTCCTTCAACCTTCTCCTGTCTGAAGCTCGTCATCCAAGCACAAAAGGCACCCACGGCGTCCTTACGCGTTGTCTCGCATAGGTAGAATTTCAACTCTTCACACGTTCTCTGACCAACTACATCTGTCTGTCCAGACAGTACAACTAGACAATTAATAAACTTTTAGTCATGTCTACATCAGTGAGTGACAGTCCACTCTTTATTGGTGCCACAAAATTTCCCGTAAGTTTTTGAGGTCTCGAGTCTCAATCGAGGCAAAGCAGATCGAGACAGAGGTCAATATTGACATTCACACCAGGTCAGAAGTGACACCAAGAATATTCTCATCACTGGAGGTGCTGGTTTCATCGCTTCATATGTTGTCAGGCATTTCACCATTCAGTACCCAGAGTACAACATCGTTTCTTACGACAAGCTCGACTATTGTGCCTCGAGGAACAACACAGCATCTTTGGATGGAAAGTCGAACTTCACTTTCGAGCAGGGAGACATCACAGATCCAGAACAGACACTAGCTGTGCTCCGGAAGCACAACATCGACACTATTATGCACTACGCAGCACAGTCTCACGTCGACCTCTCTTTCGGAAATTCGTACACATTCACCCACAACAATGTACTCGGAACGCATGTGTTGCTCGAGTGTGCTAAAAACGCGGGTGTGAAGAGATTCATCCACATATCGACAGATGAGGTGTACGGTGAGGTCGAAGCAGATGGCGACGATCTTCTAGAGACCGCCCTGCTCGCACCCACTAACCCTTATGCCGCTTCGAAGGCTGCAGCCGAGATGATTGTCAATGCCTACTACAAGTCTTATAAGCTGCCGATCATCATCGTACGATCCAACAATGTCTATGGTCCTCACCAGTTCCCTGAAAAGGTCATTCCAAAATTCTCTTGCCTCCTGAACCGAGGACGTAAAGCCATACTCCATGGCGATGGGTCGCCTACACGAAGATATCTGTATGCAGGAGATGCTGCGGATGCTTTCGACACCATCTTCCACAAGGGATCTGTCGGTCAAATTTACAACATTGGTTCTCGAGATGAAATCTCCAACAAAGATCTTTGCGGGTTGCTCCTCGACGAATTTGGATTGCCCCGAGCAGACTTTGATAAATGGGTGGAGCACACCCGTGATAGACCATTCAATGATATGCGTTATGCGGTTGATGCAGCAAAGATTTCACAGTTAGGCTGGACGCAAAAGACCAGCTTTGCTGATGGGCTCAAGTTTACAGTTCAGTGGTATCGTCAATTCGGCGAAACTTGGTGGGGCGACATCAGCAACTCGCTTTCTGCTCATCCAGAAGTCAAGGGTGCCAAGCCACTGCATGCAGAGATAAACGATCCAAAAAGAGCATCAGTGGCACTATAGACGGGGGGTTGGCATTATACCACATGTGCATATTCAGGCGTGTTTGTCATTAGAATCTTTCTTGTAAGTAGAGACATTCACCAAGTCCCACAATTATACTCATCAAACGTGATCTGTGCTTAGTTTCTAGGTGTCATGATTGTCAATAGTTGCAGAAATCAACTTTCCAAGATCAATATCTAGATCTCTGGCATGGTTTTGAATCTACTGCTGATGGCATTGAGTGTTGGGGTCCGCTTCTTCGCCTTCCTCGTCTGTCCATTCGGAAGCATTCACCTTTGCATCACCTCCGAAATCGTCGATGTCGCCAATGGTGCCGTGTATATCCTCCTCGATGGGGTCCGCAGCGAGCGAAGCAGTGGACGACTCGCTGATTTTGATGGGTCTTTGGGGCAAGAGGGAGGTGAGTCTGCTATACTCTCCCCTTTCAGATAAAAAGTTGTCTTCGGGGAATTCGACGCGCACAGAGAGATATAGATCCCCGAATCCCTCTCGTCGGTGACCAATGGGCATGCCTTCACCTTTAATCACAATCGTCTCGCCTGGTCTCATGACTTTTCCGACGGGAGAAGAGTACCTCAGTCGTCTCCCGTCGAGATGCGTCACCACGACTCGAGAGAATCCACAGAGGGATTCGGCGAGAGTGATGACCAAGTCCGCCTTGATGTCTGATCCGAGCCTGGTGAAGACCTCATGCGGTTTCTGCGAGAGCGTGATGATGACGTCTCCCGTCTCGCCGCCGGGGACTTCGTCCGCCTGGCCAGTCAGGACGACCTGTTCTCCGTCCGCCATGCCCTTGTCGATAAAGACTTCCATAATCTTGACTTCGTCCACGACTTTTTTCCCTTTACATTTCTTGCAGCGATCTTTATCCTTGATGGTCTTGCCTGAACCCTCGCACGAGGGACATTCGACTTGTTGTTGAGTGTACATGCCAGGGCCGACCATCATGCTCGCAGTCTTGGATCCCTTGCCATCGCATGAAGGGCATTTACTCGGCTTATGTGACGTCCTGCAGCCGGACCCACTGCAGTGCGGACATATCTTGTTTCTCGTCCCCTTCATCTTTGTGCTCTTGCCTCGATACAAGTCCTCCAAGCTCACGGGATAGTCGTGCTCGACATTCTGCTTCCGCGGCGCCCTGCGCGGTGGTTGACGACCCGGCGGTCCGCCCATGCCTCCGCCAAACATCTGTGCAAATAGATCGTCCATGTCCATGCCACCAGGCATACCTCCTGCTCCACCACCAGCGGCCATGCCATCGAGTCCCATCTCATCATACTGCGCTCGAGTTTCAGGTTCACGAAGGATGTCGTAGGCTTCCTGTATCTCCCTGAACCGTTCCGCCGCCTCCTCTCTTTCTTCCGCCGGCTTCTTGTCTGGATGTTCTCGACGGACGAGGTTGTGGTATGCCTTTTTAATGTCGGATGCACCGGACTCTGGTGATATGCCTAGGATGTCATAGAGCTGAGTATCTGCGACAGGTGCCATATACGACAGTGTCTATTCCTTCCGATCTCTTGTAATTGGCCAATGACCGAACCTTAGGTAGATATATGTCCTGAAGAGAAGAAGCGGGTCGTGACTTGATTCACATGAGCAATGAAGGATGAACAAACACAAATACACAAAAAGTGTTCAACACATGTCAATTGTGCGAGGACAAGACGATATCGATGGGCGGGTCGTTCGTGGCTGGAGATTCATTCGTTGATCAGATGATCAAAAGTGGATTTCACTTTGAGTCGACAGATGAAGAAAAGGGATTTTGAAGGAACTACTGGAAACAAAATAATGTCAATCGTCCGCTTCTCAAGGTCACAGCAATAACGATGTTTCATGAAATTGCATGTCATGTACTGCAAAAGTCCTTGCAAGTTATATGCGATTTGAACACAACACACTAATTATGTACATAAAAGAGTCTGGTAGCAGCGTACCACGAGCTGTTATTCATATCTAGAGAATCTGGTTCCTGCTCACTCCACTGCTTGCTTCTCCCGAGCACTCTTGCCCTTGATAAAGTTACTGAGATCACCGACCGGCAAGACTATTGGAAAGTCGAGAGAGTCGAGCAAGATGACAACCAGAAGATACCAACCGGCCATGCAGCAGACAAATGCGAATGCCCCAGCAGCAGTCTGACAGTGACCGGCAATGACTAGATTGCCTTTTATCAATTGCCAGTAGGTCGCAGATAGTAGAATGAACGCCATGTCCACAGTGATGAAGATGATTGCAAAGACGACGTTGGTCCTCAAACTGATGATGAAGTATATGAAGCATGTCACCGCCCAAAAGATGAAATAGAAGGCCAAGCCAGATTCGTAGCCCGGAGTTGCCGCTCCCTGAGCATAAGCTGCCTGCACTCCGTAAAACTCTGAATTCAAGGTCGCGAAACTCAGCCAGAACCCGCCGAAAGAGACAAAGACTACGAATGGGAACGTGTTACCGAGGAAGAACTCCAAGACTCCACCGAGAACCATACACATACCACCCATGTAATAGTAAGCTCCAAGGAGAACAGCTGGACCTGCAGCAGATCTCCAGCCCATGAGGACACATGAGAGAGGTGTTAGCGATAGCAAGAAACCAATGATGGCCAAGGGTGTTGGGTTTCCGAAAGTCTTTCGCAATTGACCGGCACTAAAAAATGGTCAGCACTGGTTCCACGCGACTCTTCCTTTATCATACACATTGTTCTTCGGGTTCAGATACAAACGTTCAAACATTTCCGGCGTCAGAGTCATGCCGGTCGTTGTTCTTGTCAAGTTGTTACTCTCCAAGTCGTGATAACCACCACTGGTGCTGTTGTAGTGGTGGTCGCGAACCATTGGATCATTCGTGTAGTTGTCGTTCGATGGAACATTTGGCGTCAAATGCTCAGTCTTCTCGCGTACTGCCGCGTCATGTCCAGACATAGTGTATTGATCTTAAAAAGAGTCTATTGTAGATTTGTCCACATATAAATGTAGTTAGAGCGTATTGATGTGGTTATTATATAACGTTCTACCCCGCGTTGTCAACAGGTCACGAGTTGCTGCCATGGAGGAGTGCACTGTCACATCTCCTTCATGGCCCGTACAATTTGAGGCTGTAGATCGACTCACGCTGTTGAGATTTGCGCTTTTCTGAGTTCGATGCCAAACCCAGTCCATTGGAGGTCCGCCTCCAAGAGTCACCTGACAGCCACATCTTTGAAAACCCGGGGTAATGGTACAACTTTGTTCTTCAGGACGATACACTGTATCAGAGCTCAGACAAGTTCGAGTGATGCTGTTTTGTGTTATCAGGAAACATACTAAGTTCTCTGACCAGTGAATTGTATCCATGACAATAAGACAAATCTTTCAGAATGTCGAATTTTCAATCAGGATTTGACCTCAGCCACCCCGTCGATCACGCGCCTTGTGGGGGTAAAGAGGTCAGGTGAACGTTGCAGGCGGTGTTCGTCCTGCGCTGCATGAGCACCGCGAGTATTCGTATCATTCTGCATCGAAGCAGCGTGGAAGACTTGCAGCATTTCAACGAGATCTCGCACGAGCTACGAGTACTGTATCACGACCGAAAATCTCACTACGGACCTTGCTGAGGTTCACTGGCTGTTCAAGGGATAATCCCGTGCCAGGACCCACGAAGGTAGGAGCGACCGTGATGACAACATGATCAGCTAGCTCCTGCTGAAGGACTTCCTTGATGATGGAAGCCCCGCCTTCTATCATGATACTTTTGCCATAAGAACCCAATATCTGGAATATCTCTGACCAAAAGAATCTGATGACTGTACTGGCACTTGGAATCCTGTCCTTGAGGTACAGAATATTGGCCAGACTGCTACAATGACCACGACGACTTTCGTGCACGAGCTGCAAGGGAAGTTTGCCGACAGATCTCCGGACATTCTTCATCATTTTTGATTCTGCTTTTAGATTGAATCTTCCATGCGGATCCAAGATGACAGGAGTCGGCTGTTGCACTAATGGATAGGGTTTTCCATGGACGTCACGGGCATTGAGGCCAGGATCATCGCTGATGGCAGTACCAACTCCGACGAGGATAAGATCGTGCTGTCGTCTCAACTCATGAGTAACACGGAAGCTTTCTGGACAAGAGATAGTCAACGGCTTGGAATCTGGTCCAGATATCTTGGCGTCTATTGATTGCGCGTAAGTTAAAGTTTTTCTAAATGGAGTACACGGTTGAAGAAACTTCGCAACTTGCTGCTCTAGCGGACTGATGTCAACGTTGTCGACTGTCGACAGATCACCATTGGATGTAGGCTGAAGAGGCTCCAAAGCTTCTGACCAGATAAGCTATTTCTCATTATCGTCGTCCTTGAGGTCATTACCCACGGTGAAGTCCAGACGCTTCTCCAATTCTTTCTGCCATGATCCGTCCACGAATGTGCCCCAGGGAATGGCGTCTTCAAGAGCGAATTCTCCGACTCTTTTGCGAACAAGCGCAACCATATGTGCAGCAGATCCCAGAGCAAGACCAAGATCGTGAATAAGTGACCGAACATACGTCCCCGAGGACACAGTCATTTTAATATGTATCGCAAGTGGGTTCTCATCTGAAAATCCTGTTGTACCGTTCTCCTGAGCATCCTTTCCAGGACTCACCTGGCGCTGTCGTTTTGCCGGGGGCTCGTCAGTGTCTGTCTCCTTTGCGTTTGTTTTCGAGCTCTCTGCGACATCGACGACATCTTCAACTGGTGGCAGCCCCACAGACTTTGGTATTTCACTCATGTTATTGTGAGTTCCCAATTGCTCCAGTGCCTCAGCACTAAGCACAATCTCGGTGGAAGCCTCTTCAGTCGGAAAAGTCCAATCATGGTTTGTGGTGAACTCAGTAATCTCGAAACGCGATACTGTTGCAGGCCGAGCCTTGATCTCAGCCGGCAATGGTTTTCCTTCTCGAGCGTACTCGTACAATGGCTTTCCCTGCATCTTTAGGGCTGAATATATGGGAGGAGTCTGCATGATATCCCCTCGAAATTGTGGGAGAATAGCCTCCAGTCGCTCTTTTGTTATATGCTGCCATGGTTTCCTATGAACAATCTTTCCTTCCGAGTCATAGGTATCGGTAGAGCAACCAAACAAAGCGACAGCCTCATAATCCTTGCTGCAATTGAGAAATTTACCAAGGTCTTTGGTGCCGCGTCCAGTACCTACAACCAGGACCCCACTGGCCAGCGGATCTAATGTCCCGCCGTGGCCCATTTTGATTTTATTGTTCATTCTCTGTTTACGACCTTTCCTGCCGGCATTACTTCGAGCTTGCTGTGCTTTGATATCCAACTCAAAGAGTGGAGAAGCCTTCAAGACGTTCTGCAAATCGTTCAGCAAGCCGGCTGAAGATATTCCAGTTGGCTTGTTAACAGCAAAGAGTCCACTCATCGAACAAGTTTGCAAAGTTGACTGACTGCAGATATTGCTATGCTTACACTAAATAGGATTGCACATCAGAAGAGTTCCTGTCTCAGGATAGCTATAGTTATAGCAGGGATGCTTTGCAGCTGAAGCAGCTCATGAGGAATCGTGCAAGTTTGATCTTAACATTGAAGTCAACTACAAAATTGTACAAACACGACCAACACGAGCGCAACCTCGAACACGAGATGCGAAGCTTGGCTCAACTGCTTCCGCTCGAGGATGCAATAACAATCATAACTTTATGATTCTGACTAACTGTGGAGATAGTCTGCTTCAAGATAGTGTCCGACATCTCAAGAGTGTATGATCGATGACATCTGCCCTCCTTCGGTCCTAGCCGCTGCTGTCTCACAAACATGCTCAGGCTGAGTTGAGCCAGATGCAATGCGGACAATGTCTCAACAACCACAAAAATCCCTGACAGCAGAAAAGAAACAGTTTCGTCAAGTTGTACCCACTGTGAATTCCGGTAGGGACAATGATCAACGAATTATACATCATCTACCATCTACCGTCACGACGCGACGATCACAATCACCAATACGTCGAACCCAGGCTGTATCCGCTGGTTCGGGAAATAGTCTTGATGCCGTACAACCAAACTTTGTGGACAACAAGTTCTTTCACGCCTCAGAGGCCAGTCAGGCTATGCAGACTAACAGTTTGACACAACGGAAACCGGCTTTCTTCACTGCCAATTCGTTCTCTAGTAATACCAAGGCAAATGTCACGACCCCTGAACTACGCAGAGCCGAATCTGCCATGGAAATTCGTAGCAAGTCGCAAGCACGAACGTTCGCCACCAGAACACCAACCTTACGAGACACATCCCCAACAAGAAACCAAAAATCTACAACTACTAGGCCGAAGCTTCCTTTAGTTATGAGGTCGGAAGTTGGCCAAGATTCGCCAAGTCCTTACACTTCTGCGCATCTGCTCAACAATCAGGGCGGCTATTTGGATACTCCCTCGCGAGTGCCACCGGCGCCGGCTGACAGCGTACGACGACAGAAATCCTCAATATCTCTAAGGGGTGGGGAGCCATCACGAACAATTGCACAAGCAACGGAGGCTAATATAGTGCTGAAATCCCCTTCGAAGGATAGAGGCGATCGTACGTCGCGTGTATCTGATCGCTCTGTGGAAGCTCTTTTACCAGTCTCACCGCAGTCACTTGTTTCCAGCTCGAGCTCGATACCGAAGTCAGACTACTTTGAGAATGCCATGTCTCAACCCGCACAAACCAATCGAAAGATGATGGATCTCGAGATTCGCACAACAAGTTTGATGGCGGTAAACAATCACTTGGAAAGACAGAGCCGCCAACAAGCGACAGAGATGAAGGATTTGCGCAAAAAGATGGCTCAATTACTCAAGCATCCTGGTACCGCATCGGTGCTCACCAGCGAGATGTCACTAAACGACGACTCGGATGGTGACATGGACGAAGTGACTGGCGAGGACAATCTGCACGAGGTAGGTCTACGACTGAGACATGCTGCTGATTTGGTCGACATGTCCATAAAACGGACACTCTTGCTTTCTGAACAGCTCCTCCGGGACGCCACGAAAGGATTGAGTTATAAACCGCGGGAAAGCGAGATCGGAGTCGGCGTTCGTCGTGTTGTTGTGGACAACACATCGGACGTGACGGGCAGCATGGTCGAGGAAGAAGTGGAAGAGGACGAAGATTATGGGTTGCGTGGCGATGTACTCGTCGAGGATGAGGACGTTTCAGGACTGGACCTCGCTGTGCCATCAATTTCTTTGAGCTCTGATGCACATACTCACAGTCCCCTTGAATGATGACAAAAGAGGACAGATATGACGGAAGCACTTGGCATTAGCAATCTGGTATCACTTTAGCGTAGGCGGTGGAACGGCTATTTACAAATGCAGTAATCTTCACCAGGATAATTTCACTCTTCAGAAACGACATTGAATTTTCACTGTTACTTGCGTCATTGATCTTCGTTAAACTGCGTAAGTAATTGTATGATTTCATTGAGCAATCTTTGGGTTGTCGTTTGGCTTCAGAATACCTTCTTGAATCAATTCTTCTGGGGCTGGTCGACTCTCCAGAGATGTTTCTAGGGTAGTCTCCAACTTTGCCTTGTCCAGAGCTTGTACGCCAGCTGAGATCCCGCCGTCAATGTTTGATGTCGGTTCCTCCTTCAAGATGTTCTTCTGTGTGAGTTCCTCTGGAGTCGGACGTGCGGCCAACTTGTTGTCAAGCGAGTCCTTGAGTTGCTGTTGCTTCAATTCCTCCTCTTTTGCTTGCAAGCTAGTCACGTCAGAAAATGAGCGATGCGTCATGTAGTGCGACATACGAGGGAGCGACTTTCGAGCTCTTGAGAATGTTCTTTTCTTGTAGCTCCTTCTGAGTTGGTCTCGAGGCAAGAGCGTCCTCCAATTTCTTCTCTTCCGTAGGACTCAATGGCCCGTGAGACTCTTTGCGCGTGATTCCGCCGATATTTGCAGAGTCAATCTGCTCTTGAATCGCGTGTATCGCTTGTTGACCTAGTTCAGTTGCCTTCTCAATGCCTTGATGTCCCAATTCTGTGGCTTTCTCCAGTCCAGCAGTCGCGTAACTTTTGGCAGATTCGATTGCATTTTCTATGGTGTTTTCAATGGAGGACATGATGATAGCTTCTTGCTTCGCAATCTGTATTAGCAGTCACTCTTGTGATTCCCTTGATGAAGACAAAGTCACGATGACAGAGGGTTGTGTGTTGTTTGGGTTGTGAAGTCTGTTCTGGTTCTGAGTGTGGAGAAAATTGAGCTCCGTCATCCCACGTGCGCAGAGCAACGGTTGTCTGTCACGTGTCGCGTGGAGCTAAATGCGATTCTCTTGCAAACGCGACGCCAGATCCATTACGCGAGACTCAAGAGATTCGTTCCTCAGAGGAGACATCTTCGACCAAGACGGTCAATCACAAGCTCTTAATGGTTGATTCGTCACCACTGGCAAAGAGGAGATCTACGAGACGACGGAGTAGTCCTACGAAGAATGTGGCCTCGCAAAGCAACGATGAGTCAGCGTCAGAATCCGAGTCCGGGACAGAGTCTGCCAGCGACAACTTTACAGTGTCCGCGAAGAGGGCGAGGACAAGGAACCTGCCGAATAAAAGGGCCGCGAAGAAGGCGAAACATAACAGGAAGTCTGCGCAAGTCGTAGAGAATGAAGATGACGAGGAGGTAGATCCAGATCGCGTCGAGAACTTTTTATATGAAGCTGTCATCGATAGCGAAGCTTCAATCGATTCTCTTGTGGCAGACTTTCTCGACTCGTACTCGGAAAATGCGACAGAGTCATTGAAAGACCTTGTGAACTTTATTCTCCGTTGTTGTGGCACCAAACAGGAAATCACATCATTTGACGTAGAGGATTCTGATACTATTCCCGAAACCCTGACACAGCTACAGGACCATTTGACGGGCAAAGACCACGATGTCATCAAGGTCACTTCCGATACTTACCCACTGATCTCCAAGCATAAGGATTTTAAAATCTTTCGCAGACAATTGAACGAATTCTGGCGCGTCCTAGTGACTCGGTCCGCAGACAAAAAATACCTCTTTGACGAAGAACCAGGAACATTATGGGACACGATCGAGGCTTGGCTCGTCTCCATGAGTTCTTCCACGCTGAGGGCGTTCAGACACACTGCGACTGCGATCTGCTTGATGATAATGACTGCAGTCGTGGACTTGTCTGCGAATCTGCTGAATGACCTCGAAGTCGCGTCTAAGCAATTTGCGGCCGAGGAAAAGAGATCAAAGAAGGTATCAGGCAAGCTCAAGACGATAGAGAAGACAATTCAGAACAAAACGCAGCAGAATGAAAGACTCACGGAGATCTTGGCTAATTATTTCGATGCAGTTTTTGTGCATAGATATAGAGATGTGGATGCACGAATTCGGACTGAGAACATCAAGGAGTTAGGCTCTTGGATGATGAAACTGCCAAAAATCTACTTTGATGGTCAATATTTGCGATACATGGGCTGGGTGCTATCTGACACGAACGGTGGGACCCGACTTGAAGTAGTAAAGGCATTGACACGACTATATGGCTTTCAAGAATATGCCGGAGGACTGAGGCATTTCACTGAACGCTTCAAGAAGAGGATCCTTGAGATTGTTGTAGAAGATTCGGAAACGAACATTCGTTGTGCTGCATTGGCATTGGTCGACAAAATCAGAGATCGAGGATATATGGAGGACGAGGAGCTAGAGCTTGTGGTTGGTTGTGTCTATGACAATGATCCAAAAGTTCGTGCTGCAGCTACCCAGACGTTCCATAGCGTCCTCGCGGACAGAGAGAACGACATTATCGATGAGAAGCTTGGCGGCAACGTCGAAGATTATGGCGATCTCAAATGCAATTGGATCAATCTCAAAGCGATAGTGGCAATCCTCAATATGACAATCAAAGCTCAAGCACTTGCGGAAGCAAGAGACAAGGATGCAATCAATCTTGCTCGGGAGCAAGACATTATGTGCCCTGGCCGTACAAGGATAGCTGCTGCAACATTTTTGCAGGGTCTAAATGATGTCGATTTCGAACACATATCGAGCTATCTGTTATACGACAATGATGCATCAGATCAGCCCGCATCAGCTGAGCCGCGCGATGTTCTCAAGTCGGTCCTAGCACTATCTGGCAAGGAAGAGCAGATGTTGCTGGAACTACTCGTTGCATCTGCAGAGCTCGCCAACAATCTTGCAGATCAAAAAAAGTCAAAACATGATGAAGAAGTATCAACAATTTCGGAATCAATTGTCAAGGCATTACCTCTCTTGCTTGCCAGATTCAAGGAACCACAAAAGATGACAACCATACTACAATTGGTGGCCGTCTGCGACATGTCAATATACTCCAAGCTGCGCAAGACTTCCGAGATTGAGGAACTCCTAGAAACCATGGCCAAGATGTTTTCCGATTTCAGTGAACACACGCTATTGCGAGCCATCGGTTCTGCCATGTTGATCATCTCGCAAGTGGACACATTGAGCATGTTGGTGAAGGACAAGTTTCTCGATCTGCAGGACGCCGTTCGAGACGCTTTCCTGAGTAGTGCTGGTGATGGACAAGAGCTCGTTCTGCCACTCAAACGATTAGAGATAGTGTCTTCAATCGACGACTGTACATTGTCCTTTGAGGACGAAAAGGCGAATGGCGACTCCATCTTTGGCAAGCTCAAGGACAAACTGCGATCGAGTATGGAAGAAGTGGCGTCCCTGGCTAGGTTTTGTCTGAGAAATTACTTCATGTGGAAATTGAAGCAAATTCTGGAGACTCGGTTCGCGCTGAACCCAAGGGACGTTGAGGAAGTGGTTGCGAAGCGGGACGACGTGCTGTACATTCTCGACGTGCAGGTCGAGGACGGAAACGAAGGTGCGGCGATTGCAGCGACGGAATTCGAAGCCATGTTTACCTGTCTCTACGAAATCGAGAGTTTCGATGGCGTCTCCGTCCGACGACCACTGGACGCTAATCTCCAGACCCTCATCGTCAGTGCTTTGCAAAAGGAAATGAAGAGGTACGGGAAATTAAACAATAGACACCTCAATTTCCACAGCAACGTCTCTTCCGACGAGGACGACGACGATGAGGAGGAGGATGAAGACGAGGAGAGTGGTCGGCGAGGACAAGACAAGAGACTTCGAGTCCTCGCTTCCGAACGTCAAATCTGTTCCGTGGCAGGTGAAATTGTGGCGGCCATTGCGGCGGGCAAGATGGACCACAAGTACATCGACTTGCTCCTCTCCAATAAAGGCAAATTGGGGCACTCTTACGATGCGATATTGAAGGAAATCCCAGCCGACTTGATTGTCTCGACGAAAAAGACGACGACGAGTGGTCGTGCGAAAGGGTCAGTCAAGGTCGGTAAGCAAGTGCCTGCCGTTCCTGTACATGATGTCTTGATGGGCGAACCTGATGATGAGATTGAGTCTTGATCCATATTGTCGAATTCGAGCTCGCTCCATTATAATTTCTTATTGTTATTCTCGAATATATATATATACTTGACCATTCAAAACGAATTTTACCTTGCCACAAGTTGTGTTTATAATGGTAAATGACGATCATGAGCAAGAATAGAAAAAGGATGTGTCTTTTGTCTTGTTTGGATCCATTCAGTTATTCCTTTTTGTCGTCTGAGAATGCGAAAATCATACGCCTTTGCCATGCTATGTAGTATCGCTAAATTTGAAAGACTTTCGTCCTGGAATGCGAGCATATTTACACACACCTTGGGGAATTTGTGACAACTCAATTACCGAAATTGATTCTGTCTGCCATGTAAGTGATGTAGTCGAGACCATCACCTTGTCCTTCGTCGCCCCTCTCACGATCCGCGGACGACACCGTCGGCAGGTTTCGCAGCAGAAATTCGGCCGCAGCTTCAGGGATCAAGGACTCTCTCAAGTCTAGCTCTGTGACATAAGGTTTGCCGTCAGCGACATCTCTAAAGGCATTCAAGACCTGTTCTGGTGTATTTTGATCTTCAAGCTCTTCAATCATGAAATTCAGGAATGCTTCATAGTCGACACTTTCATCTCTGCCACCGATACGTGATAGAATCTGCTGTAATTCCTCTTCATCATATGTAAGCCCAAGACTCGCCAAGGCTGCAGGAAATTCAGAAGAACCTTGCAGGACATTCATGCTAGATTTGTCAAAGTGTCTGAAGACGCTGTCAATCTCCTCTAGTTGTCCAGCTGTAACGTTGCTCTTCGAGCGAGCAATAATCTGGTTTTCTATAAATTTGTATTTTTTCTGAATCGAATCCCGAGCAAGTCTGAACTCGAACTCCATGTCCTCATAAGTATGGATTGTGTAATCGTTTTCCTCGACATTAGCTGCCAAACTCTCCTCTGATACAGCACGAAGATCGGCGAGGACATATTGCAATGGTTCCAGATGCTCAACTAGATTTGTCGCAACTTCGAGTTGATCTTCCAGATCACCTTCTAACGAGCTCAATTCCGTTGAAAGTGTCTGGATCATCTTGGCAAATTCGTTTGCTTGCTGCGCGAATTTCTTCCGGAGTGATTCCTTGATGCTATCTTCGTCAGTAGTTGTGCAAGGACTGTTATGTGATGCCTCACTCTCGAATTTTGGAATTGATTGCCTTTGATCGTGTAGCCTCTTCCTCCAGTAATATCTGCCACAGATTATCAAGGTCTACAAGATTGAAGCCCTCTACAGGAATATAGTTCTTGAGCCCGTAAGTACTTAATTTGGTCTGGATGTTTCCTAAGAGTGATTCTAATGCCATCTTTTCGCGAGTCCATGATCGCTTGATGTTGTTTTTGAACTCATGAAAAGCATTAGACTGTTCTTTTGCATCGTCGTAGGCACCTGAGAACGAGGCAGCTTGCCAAGCTCTTCGTAAGGAATTGATCGATTTGTACAACTTTTTCATGCGACTTTCATAATCATTCTGCATTGACCAGGCAGAGTACATCGTATCGGCAAACTTCTCTATTCTTCGGCCAGCTGTCTCAACTTTGTCCAAATGTGAGAATGCGTGGAAGTATTGAGCTATGTATGTCATGACAGAGCGCTCATCAGGTTTAGCAACGTCGCATACATCTTCCACCTCCAAGAATCTGGGGATTCCGATGTGTTCTTGTGCGAGATCGAAGGCCAGTTTCATGTTGCCCGCGTGATCTTTCTTATTCAAATTGTGATAATCGAGGAGGTCCGGACGGTAACGGTGTAGGAGTGCACAGAAAGCTAGTCCATCTGTCCACGAGCTGGTGAAATTCCGTACGTCGACATCAGCATACTCCATTGTCTTGCGCTGACACCATAGTAGAAGCCCCTCTTTTGCCGTCAGTCCATCGACATTGATATCGGCAATCGTGAAACGGAGAATTAGTGTCCAGAGCAGCCCACACATGAGTTTGAGATTCCCATCGATGAGATCTGCAGTAGTCAATTGGCGGTTCAGCACTCACGATCAGGACATTCTCACCCTCGGCGCCTATGTTTGTAAGTGGAATGTGCTTAGATCGAATAAACTCCAAAGCGACATTCACATTTTCCGCTTTCTGGACACGCAATCGGGGATTTTTATTGAATTTCCCGAGTGGTTCATCCGATATGATTTCCTACGTAGTTCAGTCGTAGATCTCGTGAATGATTTGAGTAGATCGTACCAGCAGTTGGATCAGCTTGATGCCATCGCTGAGACCGCTGACAATGTCGTTCGCAGGCTGAATCTCTGGTCGTTTGGCCAATTGAGTGTTCAACCATAATGTAAATCTTGCTCGCTTAGTGTATGCCCAAGTGCCGGTCTCGATAGAACATACGTTCGATGCTGGACCTCGATCCAGGTGTCATCGGCACTCACTGCCACCATGAATGCGATTGAGTACACCAAATGCGAATGACTCCTGTATCTTGTGCTAGCATTGTACCAGAAAGAAAGTAGAGACCATCACCAGAGGACATCAAGGAGGATAGTGGAGTAGTGTGAGCGAGCAAATTCGCCGGGTGTTGAGTTGAGACGCACCGATCGAGCCCACACGCCTTTTCTTGGCCCGTGCACAGCAGCAGCTTTGATGCTTGAAACTCGAATCTGCCTCCTCTCGAACAACAACGGTCAGAGCACATCTACTTCACTCCTACTCCTACACCTTCTCCTCATCACCATGCACTGGCACAATCACTCCTGCTCGTTGAATGCTATTCGTAATCGTGGAAGCATGTGGTAGGAAGCATGTGGAAGGGATCAAGTGGGAAAACCAGAAACTAGTGTATATACATCAAAGAAATATATCGCCAAAACATATGTATGCCACGCCCACAAACCCATCTCATTCGCTATTGTGCTTTCAAAACCCGCACATACCGAGACCACCGTGCTGCCAATCGTGCTCTGACCCTTGGAGTTTTGTGGAGATGTACTCAGACATATCATCTATGTAGATTGATATTGATGAATGGTATCATGAGTCTGGACAGTGTAAAGATGAAAAGCTCAGGGAGTGATGAGACCTTGAGGTAGCGAATGACAGTCTCATAAACACTGTATTCTTTAGTGCTCGAGATCGCTTCAACTGTCCCGCCTTCGAAGCTTTCATCGATAGGCACAATACTGTGAGCGCTATCGCCATTCAAAACGTAGAGATCTGTACGTACCCTGATCACCTCGATGAGCACTTGAGACAGGTATAGCCCGATCCACAGTCCAAGCACGAGACTCAAACGCCATCCTTCGAGGTAAAGTGATAAATGGAGTCCACTGGAGAGCTGGGCACAGAATGCGTCCCAGTGTCGCGATACAGCAGGATTCAGAAGACCGAGGCCGATAGTAGCGACCATTCTGAGGAAATTGGGGAGGAATATTGGTATGATTCGGGAGTTCAGCTGCAAACACCGCCAGTCGAAGCGACGAAAGACAACGATTTCCGTGCACAGCAGGCGTAGCGGAGCCACGATCGTGCTCGTGCCGAGTGTATACAGTATGCCGAGAGCGACTCTTGACAGATTTGTAGGCGCCGCAGTACAGTAGTCGACCGGCATTGTCACAAGACTATCGGTTATGACATTCAGTGACATGGCTTTGAAAAGTCGATATAGCGCCCAAGGCAAAGATCGATAGAGCCCGAGGACGCTTGTGATGCTTGCCGTCACCATTCGTCTCGGACGAGTGCGCGAAGTGGACCTGGATCTAGATCTCGAGCTCTTGGACGAATGTTCCTTCATCTCTCGCACTTGTGACTCGGCGATGGCAAGGGTGCCATAGATAGGGAAAGGTTGACTCAGACAGATCGGTAGAGCATGAGAGTGATTATGCCACAGCGAGAGCATACTGATCTCTGAAATCATGTTCGGTTATGTGCTTACTTGTGGTACATGTGGGCGAAGATATGGTCACGCTGCGTAACTAGTTGTATTTCACATGAGCCACTTTTGGAACGTCCAGATTTGCAATAGAGTTCCAATATCTGCACAACTTTGACACGATAACGTTGCGACGAACGAGATGTAGTCAATATCTCTAGCGATGAGATCGCCAAGTGTGCAAACTGGGCGACCGTAGAAGAGACAGTATGAGAGAAGCAAACACAGTCAATACTGACCAGCAACTACCGAGTTCGAGATGAGCAGTCTATATTCATGATTACCTGCAAGAACCTACAATACCTGCCTACAGCTGTTCTTCCACCGAAGGAGATGATGGGTAAGGTGGTGATGGTCATTGTTCAGGAAAGGAAGATGGAGCCGCTTTTGTTCATTTTGAGTAAGAGCTGCCGACGGGTGAGACGCGATGATTCGCAAGATTTGAGCGCAGCTGAACTTCCTCCTGCTGCAGCAAACACTCAAAGGCATCTACAACTTTGATGGCAGCTTCAATCGAGCCACTAGCTAGATGCCCATCGATAGCGTCTTGGACACTCACCTCCTCTGCGATAGTCACCTTTAGTGAGTGATTGTAGCTTCGTATCTTCCATAGCTATGCACACATATATATGTTCCCACACAACGCGTACGGGGTGGCAGCACCGCGGGAGGCAAGTGGCTCCCCCATGGATTCATCGAATCAAATCGGATCTGCGAATCAACTCTTACTGCTGTGTTTTCATAGAATAATAGCTTAGCGTTTCCAGTGTACTAATTTGATGCTTCAACTCCGTATACATCTTCGAATTTTCTTCTCCGTCTCACTCGCTAAAGTAGAGCCATAGGCGATCGGTGCCTGACTTTCCACCAGTCCTTATAGCGTGTGAACAAGTAACTGTATGCCATAGCAAGAGCCTTGGTCCATGACCTAAAGCATCCTACAATCACTTCACTCTGAGAATTGCTGCTAGTCTGGTCGTCACTCTTCGCACATCACAGACCTTGCCCGGCACCCGGTATACAGGCTCTTGGGAGTATAGGTCTTTTCCGATCATAACTCTTGTCAAGGAAAAGAACTTCACACACAGATTCTTCTGATCAAAATCTGATGCACGATTTACGCATAACGGAGACTGATTCGGACGATGCATCAAAGATTGACCTCCCTTTGACAGAACTTTTTGCAGAGGACGATGTGAAGGCAGAGTCTGCCCCGTCGGATAATGGAGAGTCGAATTCTGGCTCGATAAAAGTGGAAGACATTGGAGGTGATGTGGAACTCAAGCAGGACGATGTCGGTCGTCCAATCCTCAATCGCTTGCCCTCTGTCAAAGCTGTGAAAAGAGTGCCCATATTATGGAACCACGTCGACAGCGCAAGAGATGAGGCTGCGCTTGCTTTTCAAGAGCTCGATGGGTGTATATATCAATCCGGTAGTTTAGGTTCTACCGGGCAGGAGGAAATCATGGGCTGTGATTGTAAAGCTGATGTGGGCAAGTCTTGTATTCCTGCCAGATTGATTCTGTTTCCTAACAAGTACTAGGTGCGGACGGTGTTAACTACGCATGCGGGGATGACTCAGACTGCATAAACAGGCTGACTTCCATCGAATGTACCGATGACGAATGTAATTGTGGGTCGAAATGTGCGAATCAAAGATTTCAATTGCGAGAGTATGCCGACGTCGATGTCTTCCATGCCGGGCGTAAGGGCTACGGACTGCGAGCCATGGTAGACCTAGGCAAGGACATGTTTGTGTACGAGTATATCGGCGAAGTCATCAACGAGCGACGCTTCCGTCAACGACAAAAAGAATACGAAGAGCAACAAGAGAAGCATTTCTACTTCATGATGCTGCAAAAGGGTGAGTATATAGACGCGACACGGAAAGGTGGATTTGGCAGATTTATCAATCACTCTTGTGAGCCAAATTGTTATGTGGACAAATGGGTTGTCGGGGACAAACTTCGCATGGGAATATTTACGAAGAAGACAATCGTGAAAGGCGAAGAGCTCTCGTTCGATTATAATGTTGATCGTTATGGTGGTGATGCAACTCCGTGTTATTGTGGAGAGCCGACATGCCTTGGCTATATCGGCGGGAAGACGCAGACCGAAGCTGCGAATAAACTTCCACAATCGGTTGTGGAAGCGCTCGGTATCGATGATGGTGACGACTGGGACGATGCGAAACCCAAGAATGCAAGGCGCCGTAAGAAGGGACAAGATGATGAAGAATATGTCAATGAGCTCACTCCACGAGAAATTAAGGAGAAGGATGTTCCCAAGATCATGGCATCCCTTTTACAAACGACTGAGCGCTGGCTTCTCAAAAAGCTACTACAACGAATTTCAGACAATGCGAGTGAGAGTATACAGTCTAAGATTGTTGCCTTACACGGGTATCAAACACTAGGATCAAAGCTGGAGAAGTGGAAAAACGACAACGAGATCAGTATTCTCATCCTCGGAGTGTTACAAAAGTGGCCTACAATAACAAAGAACAAGATTTCTAGTTCGAAAATCGAGACACATGTGAAAGCTTTTGTGGATGACGAAGAAGTGTCATCTGAGGTCAAAGAGCTCTCATCTAAGCTACTCGAGACCTGGTCGACATTGGAGATGGCGTACAGGATTCCTCGAAGGGCGAAGCCACTGAAGTCGGAATCTGTTAGTGAAAACCTTGAATCCAAGGAAAAAGATGAGGACAACCGAAAAACACAGGACAATACAACGAAAACCATTGACAGCATCTCATCTTCACGAGATATGACCCCAGCAAGGCCAAGAGGTCCACGTAATCCTACATACAGACAGGGCTCAAATTGGCGACGACCGGACTATCCATCTCGTCCGAAAGACTCCAATCGACCTTATAATCCACATTCAACTCCGCTCACCTCTCGGCCTGGTAGTGGAGTTTCGAGCACTGTCACTCAGCCATCGACTCCAGTCAAAATTGATCCTATCAATCATGACTTACAAGCCATCATCGATGCAGCTACCAAGAAACAACAGGAACAAGCTGCAGCACTCAAGCTTCAAGAGGAAAAGAATGCCAAGGAGGAAGCAGCCAGACTTGAAGCAGACGCCATCAAAAGGGCAGACCGGGCCCGGCGGCACGAAGAACACAAGGCCAACAAGGAGAAAAAGCATCAGCTGCAAAAAAATCAAAAAGAGCACAAGCATCAAAAATCTACAAAGAGTCTCGAGACCACTACTGGAGAGTTCAGAAAGGCTGCTCGAGGTGAATCTGCGGACCGTCCTACTCCAATCACGACCGAGGCACAAAAGAGGTTCGAGCACATGCTGGCAAAGTTCGTGCCGAACGTCGTGGCCAAATATCAGGACAAACTCGGCAAAGATCAGGTCAAGAAGCGCGCAAAGGAGATCGTCAAGGCCCTCGTAGCCAAGGAGATCAAGAAGGAGGCTTGTGACCTGACCGAGCTCACGGACGTCAAAAAGGCTAAAATCAAGATCTATGCTAGGGAATTCATGGACAAAGTAGTGGCGAGGAATAAGCCGGACGGATCTGCCAAGCCCGCGAATACAGCAGATCGGAATGACGATGCTTTGGTGACTCAAAAAACAGACGTCTCACCACGCACACCTCTGGTGACTGATGGAGATACCGATCCCTCGCCCAACACGCCCTTACTCGAAGTCAATGGTGCCACGAATGGCCTCAAGAGACCGAATAATGAAAAGGCAAATGACCTTGAACACCAGACCAAGCAAGTCAAGATTGCATAAGCGTTTCTTCTCTGTATAAACAAGAATTGTTGAGTAGTGGTCAATATACCTACATAATAGCTAGCATAAGATTCCTCTATGAAGTCATGGTCCGGCTCCGCATCACTTTTTTTGTCTGTAGATCTCGATCTGTGCCACCCTTGACTTCCAAGGTTGACTTGAATGTTTTCGCGAACCATAAGTAGAACAGCGATATACAAGGAGAAACTTTGTGCCCATGCTCCAAGATATCAGAGCACTCGATGCAGAGGTCAGAGCTTACCGACTTAGGCTCAAAGATTTAGAAGATGTGCAAGTACAAAACATCGGGGTCATCGCGAAACGTATCGAAAAGGAACGAGATAATCTAGAGTCGATCGATACTACGCACGATGCAGGTCTGTCTACGAATACACCGGACTTGGTGAGGATGTGGCGGTTGGCTCGTTCGTTGCCCGCCCTTTCCGCATTTCATACGACGTTTCAGGCAGCGAGTCGCCGCAGAACGGACGCTATGATGGTGGACATGGTGTATCGCAAGGGCCATGCTTGGGTCGTCAGGAGCAGCATCAAGTATCGAGCACTCATCTCCGAAATCACAAATCTACCAATCATCGTTCCGGATCGAGCAGTTTCCGCCAACGTCGGAGGCAAGCCGTCGTTTGAGAAACAAGAGTCCTACATGAGCTTCGAGTCCAACACAACCGACGACGACGAAGACGAGTTGTTTTGTGATGGCAACATGGCACAACTGAAAGTGACTGAACAAGCTCGCAAGCTACTCGACTGTGCGGCAAACAATCACAAATTAGGATCAACGCCCCATGTCACCATGTACTTCCCCAGGATCCTCGAGGAGTGTCGGTCGGAAGATGATCAGGACAATGTACGGCGACTCTTTACACATCTTCAACAGCTCGGCATCACTCCCATCGTCGAACATGGGCCTCAACTGTCATTTGAGCACAATGTGGGACTACAACTGAAGGATGACTTTGGTAATGCTGAGCTCAATCTGGCGCCTGGCGAGGCCGTCAATCTTGACCTCACCACACTTTTCGTGTACGTCTATGTTTGTGTATATTAGGGACTTGTACTGATTTTCTGCATAGGTTATGTTCCGACATTTCGAATGTACCTCTTGCACAGCTGGAGCAGTCGCACAAGAACTTGGCGTTCCAGATGCAGGAGGAAAATACAGTCCCGTGTTTAAGGGATCGACTATTCCCAATCATACGTGGCAATCGGCCACTGATATGTTCCCCGATAGCAAGGCAGAGATTCGCAGAGATTGTCTCTGAACTCGGTTCTCCGTATGAGAAACAGAGGGCGGAGGCGTTGTTCAGTCCACAAGACGGAAGATTGACTTGCCAATTACTTTCACAGGTATCAATTCACGAGTGGCCGAGCGACATTCAATTCCCCATCATTGTTCACAAATTCGATACCGCTACGTATCAACCTACAATTCCGTTCACGACACAGTACAAGACCCTCATAGCACAAGATTGTTTCGAGAATTGCTGGTACGGTCGAATCTTGACTTTATCCGCCAACCAGCAGGCCGTCAAGACGTTTCGTGAAACGTTATTTGGATGGCCTGAAGAAGTGCAGCCCAGACCAGCCGTCTACTTGCATGCTGCTCGTTCACTCACGCGATACGAACGACAACCGACGAGGGACAACACTTGTAATATGATGATTAATGATGTTGATTGCTAATGATGAGTTGGGGTTACTATTGTACAGATTGCAAAAATTAGAATATGCGAGATTATCGAACGCCAGACACTTGTGGATGCTGCTGTTGCTGCTGGTGGAGTCCACTTTGGTTCGTGACCAAGTTTTGGTTCGCATGAGAGGTTGCCGGATGTTGCACGGCGGTGTTGGGCACACCAGTCCCGATTGCTGCAGGTACCGGCTGATTTTGACCAGACTGTCCCGATTTCTTTAGCAGATGCTTTTCCAGAATCTGCAAGTTCCTCGTATTGCATTTGTAGACTATAGATGTATCAGTTCTGTACCACAAGCTATGACAGGGAGTGACTTACTCATATCGGCAATGTCGCCGACGAATGGAATGAGACCGATTCCAAAGTCAACCACCAAATTGGCATACATTTGTGCGACGAGAGCTTCCGGCAAGCCGCCATCTATACTCCTGGCGGTATTGATGATTCTGTAGGCGAGAAAGGCATCGATGACATCCCCTATAAACGGTATGAGACCAATCACAGCGGCCCAGCCGATTCTGAAGGAACAACAACAACAAGAGATACTTTGATCCAATCGATACGCTCTGCGACGGACTTTCTTCAGAATCTTGGCATCTTTCTGCGATAGACCGGCAGGTGTGGCTTTGAACTTCTTTCTGACTTGGTCGTCGGGCTCAAAATAGGGATCCGTCCCGAATTTTAGGTCAGGTAAATTCCTCTTGAAGAGGTACTTCATAATTAGACCAGACATACTTCAATGATTTGCCTTTGGAGAAGAGAAAAGTTGATGAAGAAATTTATATGATTCAAGCGACCGGTCCAGTCGACGCACTAGAGAAGAAGCTTTCGAAGAGCCGTTGCTCTGGTTGACAAGACTTGTTTTTGCAGTTATGGCGCAGCACTGAGCTGAGAAGGTTTGATTTGGGTGACGGGTGACGTCGATGCCACAACTGCAATCCGTGCAAGCCAAAATTCATCCGTACCCGTGACTTCTATCCGATCTCAACGAGATAACGAATCGCAAGGGCTCCTCACACGAAGATGATCGTGTTTGCGTGGTTAGGGGCACGAAATAATTGTGTGTTTATGACATCTATGTAGAGGTCCTGGACGATCTTATATAGTCCACTTTCAACGATGAGTACAGAAGAGACCAAGCCAGTCTCGACGACGACAGAGCAGATTACCTCTGCCATTTCTAATGCAACCGCCAAAGTCACAGATGAAGCTGCCGCTTTGTTCGGGAGCGCGAAGGAGGCCATAACGACGGCGACAGCCAGCACAACAGAGGACAGCTCTGCACCCAAATCGATCGCGGAAACAGCTCCAGTACGTACTGCATGAGAGATCGTACCTCAGTGACGATCGCAAGACCTTTAGAGACTCGCGAGTTGACTCTTGTTTAGCACACCGGGGCCACGAAACCAGCGGCAGAGACAGCAGACGATGAAGACAAGGCGGATGAGGAGGAAGCAGATGTGCATTTTGAGCCAGTCATCAAGTTGGAGAAAGCAGTAGAGACGGCCACCAACGAGGAATCAGAAGAGTCAGTCTTCAAGATGCGTGCCAAGCTTTTCAGATTCGACAAGGAAAATTCAGAGTGGAAGGAGCGCGGCACGGGAGACGTCAAGTTTTTGAAGCACAAGGAGAGTGAGAGGACGAGACTCGTCATGCGCAGAGACAAGACTCTCAAGGTCTGCGCCAACCACTACAGTGCGTTGTCCATTCATCTGGTGACGGATCATATACTGATTTGAATGTGTAGTAACGTCAGACATGCAACTCACGCCCAACGTCGGTTCGGACAGGTCATGGGTCTACACCACGACCGCCGACGTCTCGGAAGGTGCGGCCACGGCCGAGACCCTCGCTATCAGGTTCGGTAATCCGGAGAATGCCACTAAATTCAAAGACGCATTCGAGACTGCCAAGAAGGAAAATGAGGCTGCATTCAAAAAGTAGAGGTGAAAAGAGGTAGAAAGAGGTCAACGAATAGAGGGCACTCTTTATTTACTCCAACAATTTGCAGACATGTAATACAAGCACGACATCACGAGACTTACAAGAAATCCTGTCTTCATCATTATCAAAAGGAAAAGAGGTATTAGTTTTCATGCTACGCCGGACGCTACTTGTGCTATTTTCAAGAGTTATGCATTTTGTTGCTGAAAGTTTTTGCGATATGCTTGTTCGAGTTCTTTACTGCTACTACCCTCTCGAAAGACGACGGGAGTGCCCGTCTGTCTGCCCTGCGATTCAGACAACTTGATGCGTCCCAAGTCACTGATGCGCTTGAGATCGTCCCTGAAGGAATCGTTCTTGTTGTGATGCGTGGCATGCCTGTTGTCGTCGTAAATGTCTGTCCACGCCTGAGCCTGTCGATCCCTCATCTGAATCATCACCCGATCAATCTCTGCCACGTCAATCGTCTCTTTGACCTTGAATTTGAATTGCCACGTCGATGAAGCACTCGGTTGGGGTGGGCCCTCGACGACTTTACCGTCAATCACGTTGGTGCCCTGCAAGGTAAACATCACTTTCGGCCTAGATTCCTGATTCGTCGACTCTGCAGTGTCGGTGGTGGTGGTAGAGGACGCGGACGATTCGGGACCTTCTTCGGCGGTCGACTTGACGCTTCTTTTTTCCACTTTTTTTCCTCGTCCTTTCTTGTTGGTTAATATCATTTGTTCCAAAGTATTCGACATCTTTTCCAAGGTCCCCTTGGAATTGGTGGATTCCGTCAAACTCGGCATCTTTTTGATTCTTTCATTCTTCTGAGCCGCTCGCAACGCCTCGAGCAGTTCTCCCTCCTGTCGTCCTTTGATTTCGTCCTCGCTCAATGGCTCAATCACTATTCTCATCTGACCCCGCTTGTCCTTTTTGTCTTCGAGTGCTTCGAACGTCAGGGCCATCGATTGACCGCGATACCGATCAATGGCAAGCTCCAAAATCTTGTCCAACTGTTTCAGACTCATCAGATACTCTCTGTGTGCAATGTTCTGATCGGCAGATCCATGGATACAATCGTCCATCTCGTCAAGTGATATGTACTGAAATCCGAAAATTCGTTCTGTATTGTGGTAGGCCACGAATATGCCCTCCATATGCCCAATCCTGACCTGCAGGGAGTACTTGAGAAATGCAGCGCGAATCATATCGTAATACTCGCGCTCGAAAGACTCCAAGAGTCCCGTGGACTGAACAATTTGATAGCCTGCACCTTCATGCGCGTTCTTCACATCCATACGTACCGGCAAGACTGCTCTAGTCTTGAGATCAAATGTACCTGTGCCAGGCAGTCGGAAGTCCATACAATCAAGCTGTGAACGCATCAGTATCCTGCCAATCTTACTATAGTGATAAGCCTCTCGAGATTGTTCCTTCGGAGCTTCGTGGCGATTGACCTTTTTGAGCTTGGAGAATTCCTCCGGATCAAGAGTCAACATCTTCTCCATCGATCGGCCGAGGAATGAAAGAACAGTCTCGCCACTATCGAGCGACTTGTCGGCATCGATCGCATACACTCCCTTGTTATGTCTAAGGTATATCGAAGCTGGAGCTCTTTGAGACGTGGTGAATTGCTTGGATTTCTTGGCAAAGACTGTAGATAGACGACGTAGGTTGACTGGCCGCCAATTCGACACAAAGTAATGGAATTGTGAGAGGACTCCCGTCATACTAGAGGTCGAGCCGACGACCTGCAAGCCGTGACTTCTCGCCAGCTCATCAAGAGTAGGATCTCGACTTGAAGTGATGTATTGCGTGAGAGCATCGAAGTTGAAGTCCTTGACTGGAGTTATGACTTGTAAGTACGGATCAAAATTGTATACATGACTTCTTGGGTCTTGCAAGTAGTACACTCCGGGGTTGAACAGGACACGATCGAGCCCATGAGCAAGACGCGGCACAGAGACCTTCTCGGGTGGCTCAATCACAACTACCTCCGACTGCAGACCAGTGCCAAATGCAGAGGTAGATGTTGCTGAGCTAGAATCAGGCTCAATATCTTCTTTGGGAGCCTGCCTTCGACTTTTGACTTTGTCAATTTTCGCAGCTTTCGTTGTCACAGTCCGTCGTTTCCTGGTCTTCTTGCTTGTTGACTCTGATGCGTTGCTAGCGGGAGGCAAGGATTCAGCAGTGGCCACTGTTGATGGTTGTGCTTTCGCTCCATCAAAAGTCGGGTCGATCGTCGTCAGCTTGCCAGTATCTTTCGAATTATTAGCTATACGCCGTGGCCTGCGAACCTTTCGTGGTATGGGAGTTGCAGTCGAAACCTGTGTCGGATCGGCTCGAGCAATAGCCATTCTCTGTTTCATTGTCGAGACACATCTTATACATATATATGATCCGGCCTTGATGGCGAACTTGCTCCGCAAGTTACTCGTCGGTATCATGACTATAATTTCCTCAACCAGTCATCGAAGACATCTCAGCTGTGATAGGGCTCCTGGAATGGATATAACCAAGCAAGCATATATGAAGAGTCAACTGCCGTGAATACTTGAGTGATTTCACAAAATTATACTCCGGAGCTCTAGTAAATGAATTTTGGCATTAGCCACAGGAAATTTATGCAGTTTATGGAAACACTTGAACGTAACCATGTAGATGCAGAAATGCTTTGCTATTGCTAAATGATACATGTTGACACAGAAGCAACTTTGTGGTCATCCGTCTCTTCTGATGACGGGCATGATGCATGAGAGAATGTAAAGGGCGTGACACACCCAGGTGCTGAGAATCTTGACCCAGACTACAGTAAAGTCACGCCCGATGATCGCGAACATCTCGCCATCTTCATCCCCTCCAGAGGCCTCATCAATCTTGATGACTTGCCAACTCGTGATGAGACTAGCAGTGTAGCAAGTAGCCAGGAAGAAAATGACATGGAACAGGGAATAAATGTACTGAGTTTGTGATCTCTCGTCATCGGTATCTTGACCATGGAAAGCTTCCTCGTCGTCGTCTTCATTCAAGGCTGACGCCGGAAGTGCACCCGACTCGACCGCAGCAAGCAAAGCGTCTTGTCTCATTCGTGCACGCACACCTGGCTCGGTGGTGATATTTGACTCGTCCAAGCGAATCCTGCCTTGCTCGACTCCAGTGACGGAAGCGATAGCAGAGGATGACCGGAATGCTGACCAAGCCACTGCAAAGAACGTGAAGAGTGCTCCGAACACTATCGAGGCTGTCTGTGTCCCTCTTGCTCGAGTCAGAGGATTGCAATGACTGTTTCCCTTCTCTGGCTCGTTTGCCACAGCAGACATGGTAAGGTATGAGGTATAGACACAAACCATAGCGGCCTGAGCAAGCCCTGACCTCGGATTATATTCTTGCACGAGTGGATGAATTGATGCGATCGTAGAGATGATGATAAGAATCAAATTGACAGTGATGAACGACTGATTCATTGAACATCCAGACGAGGCAAAGAAGCCGTACATGAGACCGGTGAGTATGATGGCGCCAGAGTACATCCCGACAGTGGATCCTACCAGGAGCGATTGCCAGACTTTTGATTCTGTAGCTTCGTAATTCTCCAAACACGTTTCAGCCCATGAATGAGCAAAGTCAACTAGGAGGCCCAGTCCAAAGAGAATGAATAACACCGAGCCAGTCATGGCAAAGTAATTCGCCCAGACAGCGAAGAAGCCATTTGGAATGAAAAACGTAAGAACAACCAAGAGTGCCCAGATGAATAACTTGAATCCCCACATGCCATTTTGTATGACTGATCGCTTATTCCGGGTAGACTGCACGCCGTAAAGTGCGATCGCAAGGAGTACATGTAAGAGACCCAAGGCAAAATTGATGCGATGCACGGCAAGCACACCGTAGCACTTGCCACCTTGACAAGTCAACTGCATGTAGTTTAAGGTTATTTTTTCGAGTTGTTTTATGGCCCAGCCGGACATCATGATCCATGACAAGATCGAATTGACCAAGAAGAGGAGCGCATATGCCAAGCGCGTGGCTATAGACGATTGACATGTCGTACAAGCCTTGCCGAAGAGTGCAAATAAGCCGGAGCATGCACAGGACGTTATCATAGGTCCAATCCATGACCCAGCGGCCATGATTGGGATGGAGATCAAGGCGCCCATTGCTATTCGATCTGTATCCTCGGAATCGACCCAATAAAGCTGTGCAGTTATATGGGCAGCAGCTGGTGAATTGAAGTAGCAACGTTTGAATGGTCTACTCTACTCTACGAATTCGAATGCGGCGCAGGATGTTTAGTAATACGATTGTTACGATAGCAGATCAGTAGTTTGCTTCTTTGATCCTCTCTCTTGGTCTAATGAGTCCTGAACTTCTCGCTTCTTCTTGTTTCCTCTACGAAATGTATGTATCGTGTCTTGTAAAGGATTTATCAGTCCTTTCAGTCTCGGTACGGCTACGTATACTTTCCTCTCATGGAATGAAGTGCTGCAATCTGTCCATGGAAAGAATATGATTTGATCACGGCTCTCTGAACAGCTCACCTAGCTTGATACATACTGGACCTTTGTCATCAACGTCACGGATGCCATCAGATGTCGTGGACGGCCCGCTTAGTGAGGCTCAAGTGGTAGCCTGGCTTGTAGCACCCTATCCAGCAGATGTCTTTCTCTTCCATCCGCATGACCCGCATCTCTTCCTTGTCGGCACGTATCTGTTGGACGAGACCACTAAATTAAGACATGGGAAGATATGCTTATATCGGTTACGATCTCTACCAGGGACAGCTGAACCAGAGGACAACTCCCAGCAGCTCTTTGAAGTCGACTGTGATGCGGTGCTTGATATGAAGTGGTACAATAACAGGTTAATCGTGGGTCATTCTACAGGTAGCTTGTCCATCTACGAGTGCTGCAACCTGGAGTCGAATGCAAGGTTATCCTTATTGGCGCACAGAACGGTGCTGGATTCCACAGTCCTGATCATGAGTCTTTCCTTGTCTGAGACTGGAATATTGACGTCTCATTCTGACGGCACTGCTGCCATCTGGTCACACACACTAGAATCACTTTGTTCCTGGAAGGCATCAGACATGGAGGTCTGGATTCAGGCCTGGGGCAGGGAGAAGGATACTGTCTTTACTGGGTCAGACGATGGTGTGATTCAGAGCTGGGACATTAGGGCCAGGTTGGACAATCAGGTGACTCGGGGATTACAAAACAAAAAGAGTCATGGTGCCGGTGTCACGGCCATATTGCCGTACCACGGCGATCACGAAATACTCACCGGCTCTTACGATGACAAGATTCGTCGCTTCGATCTTCGTAAGCTTGGGCGACCAGTTGATGAAGTCGACCTTGGCGGCGGTGTCTGGAGGATCATACCGAAGGATAATCATGAATTGGCAGTGTGTTGCATGTATGATGGAGCGAAAATCGTGCGGGATGACGATTTTTCCATCGTCAAGCGGTTTGAGGAGCATGAAAGCATGGTATATGGAGGCGATGTGATGTCGGGATTGATTGGGACTTGTAGCTTTTATGATAAAAAGGTGTGCATATGGCGGTGATGGGAATACTGATCAGGGATCACTCGTACATAATTTACATTCATCTGCAGAACACTACAACGAGCTCAACAATTCAAGCAACCAGCATAGCATACTTGGAGAGTCCTTTTGCATAGACATAAGCTGTTTATCCTCGCATCATAGTGTTGATTGAGACGTATGACCACTTTAAAAAAGGTTCTCGTGATTGGAGAAAAGCACTCGGGCAAATTATCACTCGTCAAAGCACTCACTGGTTCTCTGCCATCAGACATCCAGTCAGACTCGCACGGCGGCTTGACGCATGAGCTACAGATCAAGAATGCTTACTACTCTGCGACGATAGGGATCTGGCTCGACGAATTCGGCGCGGACGAGACGGAGACGTTTTGTGCCTCTTATGCTTCTGATGAGGCGACCGAAGTGCGTGAATCACTCAACGTCCTCATACTTTCCTTTCGTCACTCGGACGGATCGGAGAGACTGCGTTCCGTCTTGGAAAGCGTCAAGAGGATTGCGGATCAGTGTTCACCCGACACCGTCTTGCTCGCCGTAGGCACCAGTCACCATGACAAGGAAACAAACTCAAGCACAACATTGCCCTCCAAGCATGCACCGGGAGCAATTAGAGCGCAGCAAGATGAGTACCAGTCAGACACGGACGGTACAACGGACGAGCAGTGGGAAGATTTGTGTCTAGACGAAGGTTTCGAGTACATTGATCTACAAGCACAAGGTAAAAACACCTTTGGTGAAAATACGGGCATCAAAAGGGTACTAGACGCCATCGAGGCCTGTGACTGGAGTAGCACGGCGCCAGAATCGTCAGAAGAGGAATTACTCGCGGAAATGATGGCAGAGGACGCGACTCTCAACGAACACTTGTTGAGTCGAGACTTTCAGGAGCACAATGTCGATCCCAGTGAAGCCAGCGTCGAGGATCTCGAAAACATGATGCAGCGAGTCATGATGGCTCGAGGTACGTTCCACATTCTCATCCTTCAAGTCGGTGAGCATTGCTGACTATGTACCAGAACACTTGCAAGACCTTACCCCTGCCCAGAGGAAATCTCAAGCGGCCAAATTAGTCGCTGAAATCATGAGAGTCTGACATATTCACGACCAGCACTGCGACACAATGAATCGAACAGACTTGAAAAGAAAATGATTCCCAATGGCTTTTATTCTTTGTACATACATGGTGCACGAGATATACAATTGGCACTGCACCGCTCGATGCCAATATCCAACACGATTTGCTATGATGCGCAGCGTATTTGCACACTGCCACGTTCTGGATTGGCTGGACTGATGCACAAGCCCTGGCAACAAATCAAGTCAAATCTCATCAAAAGGGAATTCTTCTCATCATGGCTGCGATCCGGCAATCATAGATTCGGGCATGACCGACGTGCCTGGCTCAGCAGCAAATATCCACCAACATGATGCCTGCATAGGCGTATAGGAGTACCTACCGGCCTACCTCAGAACGAAGCAGCTTAGTATCTCCGCCGCTTCGTGTCGCGATCCTCGTCATATGTCGGCCGGTCCCGTACTGAGGCCGAACTCGGTGCTTGCCCATGCGCCAACCATGGTGCACTTGGTGCAGATGGCACCGATGAATACGTAGTTGGTGGTTGTCGAGCACGCGGATCCAGAGGTGGTTGTGTAGAAGCTGGATTGAACCCAACATGAGAATCCGCGTGTGTTCTTGACGGACCTGATCGCAAGTCGTCAGCTCGGTCGAAGCCGATTCCTTGACGACTCTGACGGGGACGATCTCCATATGCCGGATTTTCATATGTTCTGGCAGCTTGTCCATATGACCGGTCAGGTCTGTCGTATCTATCCCCTCTATCGCTTCTGTCACCTCTGTCACCACGATCATATCGATCATTCCTATCGCTTCTATCACTTCGTTCATATCTGTCGGGTCTGTCGGAGTGCCTGTCTGATCTCGGTGCATTGCTGTCCTGAGGGCCATGACCCCTACCAGCATATGCATTTCCTCTTGGAGGAATTGATGGCGCCCGATCATTGTACGATCTAGGTGCACCCCTGTTCTCTACTGGTCGCAAAGACACAGCAGGTTTATTTCCCTTGTTGCGACCTCCCAATCCTCCCCCTAATCTCATCGGCTTCCAGCCCTTGACGGTTCTGCCCCGTTCGACATCCACTAGTATTCGTCTTTCCTTGATCCTCATGCCGTCAGTGTCCTTGTAGGCCGCTTTCATATCCTTTTCGCGCTCAAAGACCAAGAAGGCATAACCTTTTGGCTTCTTGTCTTTATTTTGCACGATCCTTATCCGCTCGATGGCACCGTATCGACCAAATTCACGCTCGAGATCTTCCTCTGTGACATCGTAGGAGAGACGGGAGATAAACAGGGTCTTGTATGGATCTCCTCTGACTTGTGTATCCTCGTTCGGATTGAAGTCTTCGAGTCCTAACCTCACAGTCTTCGCATGTCGTTCCTTTTTTTCCTCACGCCTTCGCTTCTTGGCTTCCTCAAAAGTTTCCGAACCCTTGTAATCTTGATCATGCTGGTTGAATAATGAGACATACTCTGCTATACCGGTAATCTTTGTCGTCCTTCGGTCCTCTGGAGCTGTGTCGGCAGGTGCAACATATCGGACTGGCGGACGCGCAGCAAAGAGCTGTATCAATGGCGGCCCAAGCTAGATCATCAGCATATACATCCTGTGTAATTACAAAGTGAACGCACCTGAGCTGACATCGATTCCTAGGCAAGGCCAATGGATCCTACCACTTGTTATCGATATACTGGGGAATAGAGAGTATAGCAGTGCTTGTGAAGTTCACCTGAAATTTGGGACACTCAAGTACCGGTGGAGATGAGCTCCGCACCATAGATTCGAGATTACAAGTTCACCATAGAAATCATCCAAAGTGACAATCAGAGGGCCCGACACGACAACACAATAGACCGACGCTATGAATCATACAGCAAAATATCAGAGCAGGACAAATCTCGCGGAATGAACATATTGTCATTATACCTTCTTATGGTTTGCTGCTGCTTGAGTAAGATAGTCGAGCAAGAAAGCATCTCTGCTCGAAGTCGACGTCGACCTGGGCAACGGTTGATGCCCTTCATCGGAGTGACCTACTCCTTGCAGCTGACCGACGAAAGTACTGCCTTGCATTGATGCGTCGTGGTCATTGGGTTTGAGCAAAGCCAGGAGAGATTGCTTGTGATGAACAGATGCAGGATTGTATACTGAATTGATAGATGGCGGTGGTTGACTCATTGGCATTCGATAGCGCGTCGAACCATCCGGCTGAACTGGCGGAGGATGCATGAAAATCTGTTCTGAGCGTCGAGGCTCGTGTTGCATTGGTGGTCTCAGAAGTGCTAGCAGAGAAGGCGCGTGTGGATTGCTTGTGTGTAGTGGAGAGGTAGAAGGCTTGCTAAATTGCAAGCCTGGGGGCCCCAGACCTGATTGCATTGGCATTTGTCCGGGCGGCAAATGATCTCGATGGATATTCTGTAGGGGATAAGCACTGTGCTCGGGCAGGTATGTGGTCGTGCTTGGATAATTTGGATGCGATGGTAATGAATGGCCATTGCCAGCTTGCCACAGAGGCGTTTGCGATTGTGCTTCGATATGATGTGCTGCCTGATGGTTCAGATCCACCCGCTGCATAGGAACCACATTGCGGCGTTGTGAGCTGTCATTTACATGGTTAGCGGCTGGCAACAACTGATCCATGATTGATGCTTCAATACTTGTGTTCAATAGGTTTACTGGTAAAGGATCGCTGTGCCTCGAGGTTTGGGTTATATCGCCGCTTCGCTCACTGTCTCTCGTGTCATTTACAGTAGATCTCTGGAAGAGTGAAGCAAGATCAATGTGACCTGTATCGCATTCTAACGAGGCTTGGGGTGGTAAGTGCTCACAAGTAGGCTGATCGCTACTCTCCGAAGCCGGTAAAGGGTCTGCAATTCCCATTAAAAGTTTGAGTGCTTGTGAAGCAGCATCAGTCGATTGCGGCTCGGCTGCCACCACCTGCACAGGTAGTCCAACTGATTCTTGTGCATTCTTTTCCCTCTGATCTGCAGTCGCTTGGGAGTCTTTGTCCTTCTTCGACTTCGGCTTGTTCTTTTTGATCCATCTTCTTAAAGGAGCCAGGAATGGGGCCACCATATAATACTTGTTCATCTTCAAGTTGGGCTTGGTTTCGTTTGTGGGATTTTTCTTGAAGGTCGGAAGGCTATCGAGGTCGAACCAGTCAATTTTCTGTGGAGAATTAGTACAAACAAGAGGAATTACTTGCATGGCCATACACTAATCTCCTTTCGCGTTTGCGGCTCAAAATTCGTGTCTAACGGGATGCCGCGCAAGATGTATAGTCGCACGCTTTGCTCCTTGATGACCATGTCAACATAATCTTTTCCCTGAATGTATGTAGAAATATCAAAGCCACATTCCTCGCGTACCTATCAGTCAGTATTCTCCTCCCTGAGCTCAGCACGAGCAAATATAGACGTACTTCGCGTACAGCACAGTCTGCATCATCCTCGTCCTGGTCGATTTTGCCTTTGGGAAAGCCCCAACCAGCAGATGCCTTCCAACCTTTCACAAGCACACACTGACAGTCAGTGCATTGCTCTTTTTTATCACATTCGGTCAAACCTTGGTCATATCCTGGTTGAGCATGATTGCTCCTCTGACCGGGACGCGAATCTTGTATTTGAGAAAGTCATCAAAGGCAGCCTCATGCTGTCCACTAAACTTCCAAAGCAAAGGGCAATGTGAGAATAAGGCCGCTGTAAACGCACGAAGATTGACGGAGGGAAGTTCGGGATGCAAGGGTCGGAAAAAGTCCTCATAGAACCAGTGTGCTTGTTCAAGTCCGAAACAGATTCGGGTGACCGAGGATAATTCTTCTGCAGGTAGATTGATGATGAACCGAGCACTCAAGTCGTCCAAGATGACGTCGAGAAGTTGCGAGAGAGCGTCTACTTTCATACAAAGTGATTTGTGGTGGTGTGATTATTGATTGGCGATGGTAGAGGTCAAGGACATTGGACGAGTCTTACTACAGCTTGGAAACGGGACGACGCGCTCTCTATGAGATATCGCGGATTCGATATGTATGTCGCTTGTAGCTTAGTATAATGGCACCTTATGTATATATGTATCTGGAGTACAACGATCTAGAAGCATGAAGTAATCAGCCCAGTGATGGTCGTTCCATAGTTGTTACCACTCCCGTATGGTAACACCGACGTTAATGTTGGTGATTGATGTCAACGACACGTGAAGCACGAGAGGGAGGTCGACTCTCCTTCTACTCCACACCCACACGTTCGTCTCTTTCACTCACCACCTCACTCTCACTTCCAAGGAGAGACTCAATCATCATGGCTATACGGTGCATACGATAAAGAAGCCCATTTTCCAGCCACCCGCTCTCCACTCGCTCCCAACAACCTTGGATCTCAATTTGCCAGCCTCAACTGAGCTGAATCTGCTCAGTGCCTGCCTACTCTGTATCTTCTTGTTATCAAGCTGAAAAACATTGTATATTCGTCTCTTGAATCGTCTATCCTAAAGTCCGTCGTCCTGGAAGCTTGACGAGACATCACGTTCGAGGGGAATAAATAAATCGGGAAAAATCACAAGGCTTTTGATACATAGCGAGACGTCTCCCAGCCCAATTCTCACAGATGAAGGGTCGCAACACGGCACTGAAAAAATATCTCGTCCTCTACAACACGACAGAAGCCGTTCTATGGGCCGCCATCCTCGTCAGATTGTTCCTCGTCGCTCAGGTCTCTGGTCTTGAGAAGGCTCACGAGCAGGTCTCGACCCTGCTGTTGTGGGTGCAGACGAGTGCTGTGCTGGAGGTGATTCACGTCGCGCTCGGTCTGGTGCCGAGTCCGCTGTTGACGACCATCATGCAGGTAGCTTCCAGACTGTTGCTCGTCTGGGGCATCGACTCTCTCTTCCCTCACATCACCGCCCACTCTCCAGCATTCTCGTCCATGGTCACTGCGTGGTCAATCACCGAGATTCTGCGGTACTCGTACTATGCCATCAACCTCCAGGCCACCGTCCCTGAATTCCTCATGTGGCTCAGATACACGCTCTTCTACGTTCTCTATCCCCTCGGTGCCGGTAGTGAATGCTGGCTCGTCTATCTGTCCCTCGACGAGGCCTACAAGGTCCATCCTCTCTACAAAGTTCTGTTGCAAGTCATCCTCGTCACCTATATCCCCGGCTTCTATTTCCTCTACACGTACATGATTGCCCAGAGGAAGAAGATGTTTAAGAGACAGGGCAAAAAGGTAGCTAAGCACTAGTCGATAAGAACCAATTCCCTACACCTCAGTCTTGTTGCCGTTACCGCCTGTCCTCTCTGTTTACTTTGCATTGTACGACATATTTTCCATCATCCCGTTCCAACCTCGCACAACTTACTGCTAGTCTAAAAACAGGATCAAGGACGACACGAACATGGAATGGATGCATAAGTGATGATGTTTGTGTATTTCGCTGTGAACCCTAATGAAACGCTAGGAAGGGAACGATGCAAGAGAATGGTGTCCAACCTCCCTGCCCGTCTACAATCACTCCATCGTCAAAGCCACGGCATGAGATTGATCATAAAGGGAAAATTTACTCCTGAGATCTGACCTTGGCCTTGTCGTTGGTCACCTGGTAGCGAGTTAGCATTCAAGTTTTCGAAAGTCAGTCACATCTTCAGTAGGAATACGCTTCCACAAAAGCCATGACTGGCATCAGACATACCTTGACGTTCAGCTGCTTAGCCTTGGCGATTATGTCTACTCTCTTCTTGGATGATACATTGTGTGCAATTTCAGCGGCGTAGGTCTTCGAGTGCATGAGCAGTAATTCGACATCGTTGACATTTCGAACGAGGAAAGCTTTGTGTCCAGAAGGCATCATGTGTCGTGTCTTTTTGTTGGAACCGAAACCAATCGAGGGCATGACCATCGATCCCTTAAATCTTCGTCGCACTCTGTTGTCGATACCCTTTGGCTTCCTCCATGACGGAGAAACAGTCTTAAATCTGTCGGACTGGAATCTGGCGAAGCCCTTGGTCCTCTTCTTGACGATAGGTACATGTGGTTTAGAGGCGACCATCTTTATTTAGTTCTTCGAGAGTTAGCCTTCAGTTCTTCTAGCGCGACTCGTTTCCTTCTGTGCTAAATCGAGGTGGAGCACGAGAGAAGATCGGTCGTAGGAATATAAACACACCTGCTAGATTGACAGAGTCGTTAGTACGGGGAGATGCTCAAGTCGAATGTCCTTTGTATAGCCCGACTTCTACCTATGCTTGCATGGCGAGGCTTGCAAAATTTTGAGACTGTCTAGACATAGGGCACGTGCCAAGTGCGATTGTTCACAGCTATCTGAAGAAACACGATATCCTGTACGAACTACCCGACGACTTGCAGAATATTGTGGAGCCTATATCGGTACGGTATAGTCGTGCACCGGAGGCATATGTATGAAGAGATGCTTAAGCTTATATATACGGAGTCATAATATATGTACGAGAATATAGCATACTATGTACATTAGTAATCTGTTTCATCAACCATATCTTTTTTTTCTCCTGCCAGATCCAGGATCAACGATATAGTCTTCATTCTTCTCTATTGTGGCTTTGTACCTTGACCACAGGCGTTGTTGGAAACGTGCTCGGTCCAATTCCTCCGTGAGCTGGTTGGCTGCCTCAATCCTTTCCGTCTTGGACATCACTGATCGTTCAACCTTCTTGGCAGCTGTGAAGAGACCCATATACTTGAGTTTTTCGTAAATTTCTTCTCGCAAATGTTTTCTCAAATGGAAGAGCTCATGAGCTACACATGTTCTTTCGTAGCAATTGACGCCGAGATTCCATTCCGCCCTCAATATACGCTCCTTACGTGCCCGTTCGACTTCAGCGTCGGAAGCGGCATCTTCATCCACATCGAGGTCATCCTCACTAGAACTGGCATCCGAAGCGAGATCGTCGAGTGTCATTCGGTCGTACCGGGACCCCTCAAATTTAACGACATATGTAGCAACTCGATTCGTGCGTCCACAAGCATCGCAGAAAAATCCCAAGTTTCCAGTCTCGATTGCATTCAAATCCGGTCCTCTTTGTAGTGCTTTGACGAAATGCCTCTTCCAGATGGAAGAGATCGCGGCTTGAGATTTCCCGGAAGTCCTGTCTCTGAGCCACCGAATCGCAGGTTTGAAATATGCGTCAGGTTCAAGACCTCCCTGTGGTAGGAGTAGGTCTAGAATTTCCCATTGAACAGCGATTTTGAATTGCTCCATAGGTTGTCTTGGCTGCTGGAATTCGGCCGGAAGTTCGTCAAAGAACTGGCTTCTGTCAAAGTCGTCCTCTACAATCCAGTCCTCTGGCTCATGTTCCGTCATTGTTTCTATTCCTTGCTCGCTGTCTTCGTCACTGTTACCACCACTTTCGCTCTCTGATGCTAGACCCGCCTTCTTTCGTCGTAGTCTTTCAAGATTATCACGAAACACGTTCTTCTTGGTATTGCCCTCTCGAACCTTGGATGTCTTAATAAGCTTCTCGTCAAGATCGCGAGCCTCAAATTCGAGTTCTTTTGCGTGGCTTCTCCTCGATTCGTAGAGTGGCGATTTTTGATGATCTGCTGTCGCTAATCTTGTAGGCATGAAGCGCTGCCTGCGACGCAGCGGAGTAACTAGCTCTTCCTCACTATCTGACTCAATTATGATGCGCTTCGAAGCCTTTCCCATCCTCATCGACCTGGTTGGCCCTGAAGCACTCAGGTTTGTCTCAGGCATTGCCATCAAACCGTCCTGTGAGTCCTGGTGCAGCATACGCGGAGTGATGTCGGGCTTCTGAAGATTTTGGGATTTTTCGGAAGCAAATTGCGTCCCCCTAAATTCCTCTTCTTCGCTATCTATCGGCTCAGTCGAAATATAGCGATCTCCGCCGGGCTGGAAGTTTATTCTAGATTGGGACATTTTTTTCCGTTGCCTCTTCGAGTGGTCACTATTCTTTTTGATCTCAAGATCGTCAAGGCCATCTGGTATGTCCTCGCGCTCGGCTGGCTGAAAAGAAGGCGCTGTTGTAGAGACAAGAGTCGATTCATCGTCCGAGACAGGTCTGAAATGATGCGTACTGCCCGAGGGTTTATGCTCACTACTCCGCTCAATATTGACGACAGACTTTGGACTGACAGGAAGTTGTGTCTGTTTCAAAACTGTTTGACGATATGGTGCTTTGGGTTGAGGTTTCTTTTTTCGCTTCGAAGCTGGACCACCTTTAGCGTAAGGCTTGCCCGCGCGAATGAAAGCTTTCTCGATATCGGCGGGCATGGAATATACGTTCTCAGCGAGCCACTCGAGATGCGCGCATACAGTCCAGCTGTCAGAGCAAAAGGTGCTGTGATTGTCAACGTCGCAGGCAGAGTCAAAGGTATAAACCTTCAAGCGATCTTCCTTGTATATGATGCAATGAATGATTTGCTTGTGTGCGGACCTACGGTATAAACTATTTCCCAATCCAGAAATCTTCTCCGATGCCTTGGCCCGTGCTCAAGCCTGCACTCTCCAGCTAATCAGCTGCTCTTCTTCTCACTCTATGGTACATATACAGAGAGACACAACTCATACAGTTGTCTACTACCGTGCGTTTTCATTATATACACCGCTGACTCCTACGGCGGTTATCGCCAGATTAATTCACATCTATAGAAGACATGCCGCGCAAGGTACTACTCAAGGTCATCATCCTTGGCGATTCCGGAGTGGGAAAGACCTCCATCATGAACCAATACGTGAACAAGAAATTCAACAATCAATATAAAGCCACTATCGGCGCAGATTTCTTAACCAAGGAGGTTGTGGTGGACGACAGAGTGATCACGATGCAAGTATGCAGCTCCGATGCTTTGCTCTTCGATCACGTCAGACTAACAACTTCAGTTGTGGGATACCGCAGGTCAAGAACGGTTCCAAAGTCTAGGAGTGGCCTTCTATAGAGGCGCCGATTGTTGTGTACTCGTATATGATGTCAACAATGCCAAGTCATTTGATGCCATCGATTCTTGGAGGGATGAGTTTCTGATTCAGGCTGCTCCGAAGGACCCCGATAATTTTCCGTTCGTCGTGCTCGGGAATAAGATAGATATGGAGGACAGCAAGAGAATGGTAACAGCAATCTTGGTCCAGCCATGACATTCTAACGCAGAGCAGATCTCTCAAAAACGTGCTACCGCATTCTGCCAGTCCAAGGGCAATATTCCATACTTTGAGACGAGTGCGAAGGAGGCTCTCAATGTGGAGCAGGCTTTCGAGGTCATTGCCAAGAATGCGCTTGCAAAGGAAGGCACTGACGACTATGGCGGTGACTTTAGCGATCCCATCAATTTGAACTTGTCAGACAGTAGAGGGGGTGGTTGTGCATGCTGAAGAGCGGTTCAGTTCTCAATGATAAATTAATGATTAACTATTTAGCAGAGCAATGCACATCACATCTTATGAGAAATGTGATATCCAGGCTCTCGCAAATATGATGATCAGCCCGTGATTCCTTATATCATTCAACAGAAGTGGGTGCTCTTGACTAAGAGGATGCCAATCCCGGACGACAATCGCGACAGTGTCCACAAGCTCATGCAGCCGGGAAAGAATACCAAGTCACCTCGAGGCATAAATTGGGAAATTACTTCTGAGCCTGAGCTTGCTTTTGCTCGCCAACATCCTCCATCCCAGGACAACCGACTAGGGAACCAATCTTGGACTCTACGCCACCCTCCCGATTCAACGATTGAGTAGCGCTTCTCTGACTGGGATCGGACGAAATATTCGCTGCTTTGTGCATGTCGTCCTTAGCAGACTGTTGGTCGGTTTGACCCGATTGTTGCCAGTCTTTTGACCCGGTAAGGTTTCCTATGGTCTCCTAGTGATAAAGTCAGTCGAAACATACCCGAAAGTATGTAGTATGCACTTACTTCTGCCGCACCCTTGGCATAACTCAAGTGTGATGCTATAAGGCCTGGTGTCTGTGAATTATCGCTCATGTTATTTGCTGCGGAATGAAGTAGAAATGTCAGATGTACTTATAGTGCGGTGACATGTATTGTCGTGTATACCAAGAGATATAATGCATTGAGCCAGAATGTGGAGAGCGCGGTGCAAGGACGTCATGATGCTCCTCAACGCCTGATCTTCTCTCATTCGAGCTCCAACAACGTGAGAACTTTTCACGTGCAAGAACTTTCGCGTTGAATTCTCAATTCACACTACCTATGGAGACTTGTCTGGACTCAAAGGTACTAGTTCTTACTTTCAACTCTACCGACTCATCCCAATCCAGTGCTGCAATCTTGAGACTAGTGGTCGTCATATCTGGAATGCCCATGGACTACAAGGATTGCATCATGTGGCATGTTGATCTGTGACTACAGACGTATCGGACAGACGAGTTGCAGACTCTTCAACGACCGACACTGCTGTAGTCATATTTGTTTTGATTCGGTCGGACAGGCTGTCTCTGGTCCGCCAGTAGTACAGTCTTGTCCGGCGTTCGTCCAGCGGGCTGATCTGAGCACACACCGGTCCCTCGAAAGAGGTGAGCAGTGAAACAAGGAATCAAATGAAGCTTTCAAGACGACGGATCAGTGAGAGACGCGACATCGACACCTCCATGCACTCTGGATCTTGAGCTTCCTTACTATCTAAGTTCGGTGAGCTCGGTCCGCACTATTCAATTAGTAAAGGGGTCTTGGAGCTCGATGTTTGTGGTGCTTTATATTCCAAGGCTTCTTTGTCGATAGGGCTATGCTCGACTTGACTTCAAGCAAAACCATAACGCATACATATATATCTATGTAGTTCTGTCACATTACAATTCTGTTGAAGCAATATTGCAGTCTGCATGGCATTTTGTGTTGCCCTTGCTCCTGCTTTTCTGAAGTTCAAACAGCGTTCGGGACGACCGGTTGTGGTGTTGCAGCCTCGCCGCTATAGCCGGAGTTTCGTGATACAGAGTCGGCCCACAAACGTCATAGCAGTACCAGAACCTGCGACTCACTATTGTGGCTACGCTCTACCTGATTGCGTGCTACTCCAGTGACACAGCGTCGTGTTTAGACTTGGCTTATAAGACAAACAATATTACAAGGCACATCCATCATATTAATTTGTTGGTATAATGGCTCCACAAGCAGTTTCGAAGGGTTCGCTGATCCTGGTCACCGGTACCACCGGTTATATCGCAGCACATGTGACCCAACAATTACTCGAGGGAGGATATAAGGTCAGAGGCACTGCCCGAGACCCAGCTAGTGATAAGTCACAGTTCCTGAAGGACTTGTTTAAGCAGTACGGCAGCGACTTTCAAATAGTTAAAGCAGGGGATCTCGAGGAAGACAATGTGTTTGACGAAGCCGTTAGGGATGTTGATGGTATCATACACATCGCCTCTCCATTCCATTTCAACGCGACCGATCCGTACAAAGACCTGATCAATCCAGCTGTCAAGGGCACACAGTCTCTCTTGGGATCTGCTCAGAAGAATGGAAGCAAGGTGAAGCACGTCGTCGTGACCTCTTCTGTAGCCGCGATCTATGGACCTCCGAAATCGGAAAATTATGTCTATACCGAACAAGATTGGAACGACAAGGCTGTCGAGGATATCGAGAAGGAGAAGGATAGTAAAGACTTCAACAAGGCCACGGCTTATCGAGCATCGAAGAATGCGGCCGAGCGCTATGTATGGAAGTTCCAGAGTGAGCAGAAACCACAATTTGGACTCTCTACCATCAACCCATCGTTTGTCTTTGGGCCGGTCATACACAAGGTCAAGGACGTCGAGAGTATCAACACATCGGTGGCGCTGCTATTCAAGTACTTCAATGACCCAACAGAGATTGGAGCAGCAGGTCCAACTCAGCAATTCGTGGATGTTCGCGATGTGGCTCAGGCTCACATCGCGGCACTGGAACGAGCGGACGCCTCTGGCAAGCGATTCATACTCTCTTCCGGACCGTTCACTTGGCAGCAGGTTGTTGATGTCTTCTCGAAGCAGTACCCAGATCGTAAGGCTGCTGAAGGTGGAGAAGGTAAAGGTCAATACAAGTTGCAATATGGAACCGACAATTCGCAATCTAGAAACATACTGGGCATTAATTACATCGGGTTGCAACAGTCTGCTGTGGACACGATTGAATCGCTGAAACAGTTCTGGGCGAAGTGATATGCTCATCAAACTGGCACCACAGCAGAGACTTCATAGCTTGTACATGATCAATGAAGAATGGCTCAGAATAAAAAACTATGTGTACAGCTCTATCATTGCCTTTGCACTACTGAACACTTTGTGAATGTGTAAGTGAGAGCCATGAAGAAGATACGCCAGATCCGTAGAATTTATATATATGTGATTGACAACTCGTAGCTATAGAGGTTGCAGCAGCTGCAGACGGACGGAAGTTGAGCGGGCTCAGAGAGAGAGAGAGAGAGAGAGAGAGAGAGAGAGAGAGAGAGAGAGAGAGAGAGAGAGAGAGAGAGAGAGAGAGAGAGAGGGAGAGAGAGAGAGAATTGGGGGGAGGATCCACTCCGCTTGAATGGGGGAGGTTCGTGTGCTTTCCAAGGTTGGCTTCACCTCCCGGCTTCCCTCTGACACTCACTCGACTACTGTACTCACTCACTCACTCACTCACTCACTGTAGACAGTGTAAGCTAGAGGTCAATATCATCCTCATCATCATCAGCTTTGGTCTGCTGATATCTGCGAGTGCTGTTCTCAGCATCTGCTATAGAGCTATCTTGCGTACAGCACGATGGTCTCGACTCGCTCCTTAGCTGCAGATACAAATCCTTACGAGACGCTTAGTCGAAGTCTTTCTGCAAAATCGACAAGCTCAAACAAATCCTCCTCCAAGTTCAACTTCTTCTCTGGCAGCTCACCAGGGAAACCCTCGTCGCCCTTTCATTCACAGAAGATTGCTGAACCTGCACTCAGTCAAGCCGAACTCAGTCCACAGTTCTCGTCCAGTCCTCAAATATACACAAACGGCGCTCGTGTCAGCAATGGACATGTGACCAGCTCGTCAGACAACGGAGACTATACAGTAGATAGCGATTCGACACCGAAGCGCGACGAGAAGAACGAGAAGCAATTCGCTCCTCTTGTAGACTCCAGCCATAAAGTTCCTTCTACGTCGAATGGACCACCTGAGAAACACGTCGAACAAGAGCCTCCGTACTATTTCTTAATCACGACATATATCTCTTACCTCATCTTTATTGTCCTTGGACATGTTAGAGATTTCTTCGGCAAACGATTCGCGAAGGAAAGGTATGCTCATCTACAACAACAAAATGGGTACGCTCCTTTGAACTCTGACTTTGATAACTTCTACGTGAGACGTCTGAAAACGAGGATCAATGACTGCTTCAACAGACCCACAACCGGTGTTCCTGGTAGATATATCACGTTACTCAACAGGGAGTCACATGATCACAATCTCAGTTTCCAATTCACTGGTGAACAGACCGAGTGTCTCAATATGTCGAGTTATAACTACCTAGGCTATGCTGAAAGTGTTGGGGCATGTGCAGATGATGTCGAGAACGTAGTAAGGAAAGTGGGTATATCCTCTTGCGCGACGAGATCTGAGGCCGGAACGCTCGATATACATCTAGATCTAGAGAAGTTGGTAGCACGCTTCGTTGGGAAGCCCGCCTCGACAGTCTTTTCTCAAGGATTTGGTGTGAATGCGACGATCTTCTCGGCTCTTGTCAGTAAGGGCTGTCTTGTGATCTCCGATGAGCTCAACCATGCCAGTATTCGATGGGGTTCTCGCTTGTCTGGGGCGGCGATCAGAATTTTTGACCACAACAATATGGACTCACTCGAGAAACTGCTTCGTGAAGTCATCTCGCAAGGTCAGCCAAGGACGCATAGACCATGGCGGAAGATACTCGTCGTTGTAGAGGGCCTCTATTCGATGGAGGGCACAATGTGTAATCTCCCCGGCCTGATTGCACTAAAAGAGAAGTACAAATTCTACTTGTTCATTGATGAGGCACACTCTATTGGTGCTTTGGGCAGACGAGGCCGAGGTGTTTGTGACTTTTACGACATCTCACCTTCCAAGGTGGACATTCTTATGGGCACCTTTACCAAATCGTTCGGAGCAGCTGGAGGCTATATCGCAGGAGAGCAACACATGATAGAGTCTTTACGTCTGACCAACGCAGGCTCTGTACTGGCTGAGGCCATGTCTCCGATCATTGTACAACAGATCAGCACTTCGCTTCGCAGTATTGCACTAGAAATCCCAGGATTAGACGGGGTCGAAAGAGTTGAGCGCCTGGCTTTCAACAGCATTTATCTGCATTTGGGGCTCAAGAAGTTGGGATTCATCATATACGGGCACGACTACTCGCCAATCATTCCTCTTCTTTTGTATAATCCAGCAAAAATGCCAGCATTCAGTCATGAGATGCTCAGGCGGAACATTGCCGTAGTCATTGTTGCATATCCGGCAACACCATTGGTGCAGTCACGAGTACGTTTCTGCGTCAGTGCAGCGCATAATAGAGACGATCTCGATAGACTCCTGGTAGCTTGTGATGAAATCGGTGATGTGCTGCAACTCAAATACAAGGGCGCCAGGAGCCTCAAATCGATGGGGGATTGGAGGACGCAACTCACAAGAGAGACTCTTGAAGGATACTCAGGCTTATCAAAGAAGAATTGAGGTATCCGTGCCGAGCGGTATAACTCTGTATATGCTTGTCAACATGCTCCCGGCGCGCAAATATGTCTTTTAGAGATTGGGTTCAGATGCAAAGTGAATGAGATGCGGGCGTAATATGTTTATTCAGTGCTTTTGCACGTACAGCTCCTGTTTACTATCTATAGATAATTACACATCTACAATCATGTCAAGTACATAAGATGCCACCTTGTACTCTTGTGAATTATACTTCGAGCTCAATGAAACGTAAAGTCAACACTCGCATCGTAACATTCTTGTGGCTGGTGGCAATCGGCTTGGTCCCGCCCTCCCGAGTCCACAAATTTTTGAAGATTATCGAAAGGTACCGCAGGCACAGACTTGGCCATCTCTTGACATTCATCATTTCACCCTTGAATCGACGGCAGCATACACGAATCTAGTCAGCGCAAAGAGAGATGCCAAAGTCAAAGAGAGAGCGACTCGTTTCGCTGACACAGACAGACAAAAAGGGCCGCGAAGGGAAGGAGAATCTGTTTAGATCCATTCGGGAATCTTTGGACGAGCACAAATACGCATGGGTCTTTTCCGTGGAGAATATGCGGAATACATACTTGAAGGACGTCAGGGCGCATTGGAGCGATAGTAGGATATTCCTGGGTCGTACCAAAGTCATGGCCAAGGCGATCGGGACGACGGCCGCGGACGAATATCAAGACAATTTGCACAAATTGTCGCAATACCTCAAGGGAACGGTGGGCATCTTGTGTACCTCGCACCCGCCCGAACTCGTGGAGGAGTGGTTTGCGGATTACTCCAAGACCGACTTTGCCAGGGCCGGGACCGTCAGTCCCGTCACATTTACGGTTCCTGCGGGAGCCGTCCATACGAGAGGTGGCCAAGTCGCGGCGGAGGACGATATACTAATGAATCACACGTTGGAGCCTTCCATCAGAGGCATGGGAAGTAAGTCTTTCGCACTCTCCTGGAAAGATGGAAGTCTGTCTGGAAAATCCGTGGCTGACTCTTGTAGTGCCTACTCTTTTGAAGAATGGAGTCATCACCTTGTCAAACGACTATACCGTCTGTCGAGAAGGAGATGTCCTCGACAGTAATCAGACACGACTGTTGAAGCTCTTTGGCATCGCCGTGGCCAATTTCGAAATCAAGTTGCTCGGGCACTACGATTCAGAAACGCACGACGTGCAAGTTCACAAGGGCAATGCAGATGCCCTGATGGCTACCGCCTAAAAAGGAGTTTATACATAGATTGCCCACCACCCGATCCAGTTCTCATCTTGATGCATCCTGTTATAGCGAGCGAATATATGTTGTAGTACTTGAAGTCTCTTTTTGTCATGCATCTGTTGCATGATATGTTCCAAGTGCTGGGAAGAGTCTGTACAAATTGCATTCTGTTGCAATGTTGCAAATGTGTGGAGAAATAGTATCGATACGACGAAATACGTCAGCGAATTTTTGGATCGCTCACGACGACGACGACGTAAATCGGATCTGTGCGAGTCTCTTTATCATCTTGACCCAATCGACTGGACAAAATACAGGAAAAAGACGTATTCTCAAATCACACAACAAACCATAATCAGTCAGGATGAGTCGCATGAGATTGGAAGAGGTGACGGACGAGTATGATTTGCAGCAGGATGACCAATACACGGACGTCTCGGGAAGCGACAGCGAGTCCGACGTGGAGGACTTGGATGACGGTCCGTTGGAAGAGACCTTGTTGGAGCGTATTTCGGCATTGAGAGACATTGTCCCACCACCGACTCGAGCCAAGCTCTCCAACGCCTTTACGACGACCAAGAATGGTGTGAGTACGGTGGCCCTGTACGGCGGAAAGACGTTGTGGGCCATCACGGCCTCGCTCCTCTTGCTCGGTATTCCCTTTATGATGGCCGTCGAGACGGAGGCGCAGGCTCAAGAGGAGGAAAAGGCCATGCAGATGCAAGCTGGTGCGAACGACGTTCTCGCTCCCGGAAGTCAGAGTAATGTCTTTAATCCCCCTCAGCAAGCACCCCAAGGTGTCAGACCACCAGGCTTCTAAGAGATCGGGAGCTGGAAAACACCATTACAGTGCCAAAACGAAGGACTCGAGCTATACATACATGGACTAAAGTGAACTTTTCGTGAAGAGTAACGCTTGTTCTGCGCTGACGGGGTGATCAAATGTCACTTGCCAGGTCAAGAGCAGGGAGCTCGAGTCTGACATGACTGAGAACTTCATGAGACGAGATGGAGGAGACGGGAGAAGTCATAGTGAAATGATGCGTTTACAATCATATATAAATAGTCACCGACCATTACTTTGCAAAGACGAGCCGACTCATGTCTGACAGAGTAGCAGCTGCAAGTGCAAAACCACGATGAATCGAATTCCTTTCTCAACTCTTCTATTCGCTGCGTGCCATCTATGGATTTGCGAAAGTCGAGGCCTTTGTGCCGCCGCTATTGATGATGTCCTTGCATCCGGCAGTCTCTTCCGTGTATCAAGCTTCACGAAGTGACTGATCACATACCGTGTAATCGTCTGCTTTTCATAAAAAGTTGACTCTGAAAGTCCCTCAGAACAAGCTGAGCACTTTCCCAAATTGATATCCTCATCTGTGAGAAGTGAGCCATTCATTGATCTGATCAAAAGCTTCCTTGTCAAGATCATGCACATCTTCAGTGCCAGAAGCTTTTCCGATGGCAGCATACAGACCGTCCCACAATTCGAATAGACTCTTCATATCTGACTGTCCATTTCTCGAAGTCGGAAATGTAGCTTTGAGCTGGTCGAAAATGTTAACACCCGCCGAGTCAGAGGTATTTCCCGAGCGGATCGAGAAGTATCTCTTAGAATATGTAGCAAGCCCAGCATCATGGTGTGCGTGAAAAGGATTTGTCGCTGATGCAAGGCTACGCACAAATTTCTCCGACCTCTTTACATCACCGCGGAGTAACATAGCTAATTGCGTCATCTCGTACAGCGCTGCAAGATATCTGTAGATTGTTTGTGCTAAAGAAAAGGATGCGAGTGCTTCGCGATCTATAGGTCCCTGCCATGGTGCATCGTTCTGTGAAAGAGGCAGGGCTCCGGCGATGCGACCAAGAATCTGCCACGATGTGTTAGAAGTTGTATTCTGTGACTCCTCTTTACTCGTTTTCCCGGGATTCAGCGCCTGAAGTCGTAACATTTCCATCACACAGAGTTGCGGAATGATTGATTTAGGCCTCGAATGCTTTACAGAATTCTCCAGAGCATTGCCCCAGGATGTGAGCTTCTGATCAGCTCCAACGTAGCCACGCAGTTGTAGAACTCTGTATAAGACGTTCGTCTGCATAGCCAAGATCGAAGCTTCTTGCCCTTCCTGCGGCTTCAATGTCGTGCCAGCTCGATCTGCTTGCAGAATCTTTAGCAGACTCGAGCTTATGTCTGCATTCGTAGTATCATCCTTGGCAGAAGTATGCTCAGGTTGCCAAATCCGCAAATCGTTAGACAAAGGACTCTCCAATTTCTCGATTGACTCCCTGCTATCTCCACGATACCATTTCTTTGTAACGACCACCTTCTTTTCGTAATAGTGATGCAATTGTTTACTTCCGTGCAATAGATCCATACATTTAATTCGAGTATCGTTCAAATTGTCTAGTAGTTGCCGGTATTCATGACTCTCTCCACCATCGAGGGGGGCCGTTTCCCTCCAGACACCAGAGAGCAACGTGTTGATCAGTTGTGGCTCGATTAGTCCTCGTGAAAGATAAAAGTACACCTCGCGTGGTAGTCTTGCCCCTATGACCCTTGCGACATCGCTAGGTGCCTGATCTCCTTTCGAGAGCACGACATCGCCGGCAGTGTTCAGGTATGGATGATACTTGAATAGAGCTTTGGCTTTCATCCAGACGTCCAAATAATCAGGTTTTGCTTCGAGTACCGGATTACCATGCAGTGCCAGATAACCTGTACCATTCTGTCTCACGACATCCGCTGCCGCACGCATTCTGAACGCACTGAATTCCGAGGGAGGGTTAGGCTCCAAGATTGGCACGATCGGGCAAAACTCGTTGCCAGCGAACAAATAAGCATCCAGGAACTGATCGTCTGTGATACTTTGTAGCAAGCTCAATACAGCAGACTTGTCACAGAATGTGACACGCGAATTTTGGTCAAAGGAGATATCAGTAATAGCTCGATCTGCGCCCAAAACGAATATCTCCGGGGATGCGTATAAGGAATCTACCAGACCAGCACGTAGCATATAAGTCAGCTGTGCTCCAGCGAAATAGGGAGCCACGAGGAAGTCAATCTTCTGCTGACGGAGATAGGTTTTGAGAGCTGGTACTACCTCCGTCGTGGACATGAGCGAAGCGAATGCCTGTAAGGTCTCCTCATTGCGCTTGCGCTCCAGATTGCTCAACGCAAGTGTACGAGCCGCCAGACGTGTACTCGGATCAAGCTCATGCTGAGAGACAACCTGTAAACCTGTAAAGACGAAGAAAGGTTTTATGCTAAGCTCTTTGAGAACGGATAGATCGTGTGATATGATCCGGAAAAATGATTGTGCAACTCCTCCCCAAGGTGTGAATAAAGGAGACCTAGACTGTTGCACGAGCTTTCGTAGATAATGATCAACGTCGATTCCCAATACAGAACCTGACAAAGCTTCTAGAGCTGTTGTCTGGGCTCGGTCTCGACATAGATAATCCAAGCTGACACCTGCGTCGTGTTAGTACGGCCCCACGGGACAAATCGAGCTCTGACCAGGCATCTAGGTTTGCTGTTCTCCTTCCCAGTCTTGCGGTATAATCCTCGAAGCTGTGAGTCAATTTTGGTGAGATGTTACCAGTCCACAGATATCTACTGGATGTATGAATCAAAGCACAGTGGTCGATGATGATGAATGGCATGTTTTGAGCCTCCATCTTGACATTCGTTGATTCCCGCAACATAGAGTTCCAGGGTTGAGATCGCATCTGAGCTCCTCTAGATATCAGCGTTCTCTCCACTCTCTTGGAGGAAACCTTTGGAAGTTGAAATGACCTAACTTTAATGTAATAGTGCGCAGTCCATTGCTTCACCTTCATCCTCCGTGCAAGCAGCTGCCGCTTATCGCGTCAGGAAGCCATAGATATACTCTCACAGCGAATGTCTCGATAATCTCAACATCATCTCTCGAGGCTCTTTGGATCACACTGCATTACTGAAGCATGAATCGAAACATCATCCTAGCACATACCAGGACGGCCGTTCGGGTTGTTCTGTATTCTATTCTCGGAACTGGTCTCGCCGCCGCAACAGGATTTGCTGGTACCCACGCATTTATTGAGTCAAACAACCCAACTCCAAGTGAGTGGCCTAATTCACTAAGATTCACATATCGTGCGGCGGTCTTCAATAGCAAATATCTCGATCAGCAGGAGACGGCGAGGCTTGCATTGCTTGCGGCACTCCGAAATCTTGAAGCAGAGACTCTTAATGATGGCGATGCTTCCAATCGAATCGCATCGTCCACAGGACAATTCGAAACCTCAAAGACTGGCAACTTAGCTAAAGCTTATGTCCTGTTGGGTCAAATTGAGAAGAAACAGAATTTGCTGACCTCAGCTATGAGTCATCTTACTAGAGCGCTCACTGAGGGGATCAGCAGCAACAATCTACGATCGGTTGCTGCACGACAGCTTGGCGAACTGCAGGAAAACTTAGGAATGCGCAACGAGGCGCTTACATCTTTCGATCTTGCTATACGATCAGTCCTCCCGGATCACCAGAGCGGTAACATGGTCAAGCTTGATGGTACCATGCGATATAGTCCTGAATTGCTCGATGCTGTGAAAGCCATGGCACTTTATCAAGCTCGCCAAGGGAAATTCAAGGACGCCTTATCTTCCTTGCTATCTGTGCTACAATTCCAGCGCCAGAGTCCAGCTGTCACAGGGACCTCTTGTCATACGGCCTCCACGATGTCGAACATTGCAGAACTCGTTTGGGCACTAGGAGACACGTCCGAATGCCATCGTTGGACGACTGAGTCACTTGCCATCTGTTTGTCCTCGAAGAACAAACGTGACCAGTATTGTATAGAGTGTGCGGGAATAAATCACAACATGCTTGGATTGTTGAACCAGAAGCAGGGTGATTTGCAGACCGCTCGAGCCCAGTTCCGCTCCGCGCTCATGTGCGCCGAAATCGCAAAGGATGAGAGCGGGCTGTCAGAATACTCTATGAACTTGGAGCAATGCACGTAATGGATGATTACGTACCCATCTTCACCAGCTAGAACCCAGATCGACACCGCTGTTGCTTACTAGCACCGCACAGTATCCTTGAGCACAGAAACAGTCACTCCCATTGGTGGAAACATTGGCATCGCTGCGAGCTCTAGTCGCACAAGCCATTCGGATGTATCACGGAACAGGATGTATATGGGCGAATAGCATTGTCTCCATTATGATATTCTATATCGTTCTAGATGCTGTCTATGATGCTATAATGCTCTCTTAACTTTTGGAAATCATAATTCATCATGTGTTACATCTTCCGCTTCTGGGGTGGCTGTCGGAAGAGGTTGAGCTGCGTCAACTTCAGGCTCATCCTTGTTCAATTCGACAATTGGCTCCGAAGCAGGAGCAGGCTCAGCAGCTCCAGGCTCATCCTGGACAGAGGTGTTGGAATCATTCGCGGCTTCCGTGGCCTTGGAGGATGGCGTTGTCGTCTTAGCCTTGGCTTTCGTCTTCGATTTGACCTTCGAGTTGGTTTTCGTCTTGGACTGCTCGGCATAAGTCGCTTTTCTGAGCATATACATGAAATCCTCAGTGATTCTGAGAGTGCGCTTATTGAGCTCTGCAGTGAGCAGCACAGGATCCTCCTCTGGACTCAATCTGGACTGTTCCAAAGTTTTGTCAGAAAGCCACTTCTCGTTTTTGTCCAATTTGTCATCAAGAGTAGACAACTCGATATCTGTATATAGTGGCTCAGGAAGTTCAGCATCTTCTGTAATGTTCGATTCGTTCTTGATCTTTGCATCAGGAATGTCAGTCTCTTTATCTGAGTCCTGATTATCACTGGATTCTTCTTGTTCACTAGATCGGCGTTCTGCTCTTTCTGCAAATTTCGCGACCTTAGCAGCATGCTCGGCGAGCTTCTTTCTCTGAGACTTGACGAACGTCCGAGCACTAGAGAGCTGTTTCTGCAACGAATCAATCTTGCTCTGTCGCATCTTGAGCTCTTCTTGGCGGAAGAGGACTTTCTTCGAGATACTTGTCATACTTTCCTTTTTGTCGACCAGGTCTTGTAGGAGCGCCTTATCGCCAATGTCAGAAAGCCACTCATTTGCAGCAGCTGCGGCGCTTTTCAATTCATTGCGTTCCAAGTCAGAAGAGACTTCTCGGAACTCTTGATTGACCAAATAATCTCGTACCTTGTATATGTATGCCTCTAGCCCATTACGCGCAGTTTCTAGAGCAAGACGCTGCTCGTCAATAGTTTCATATCGAAGAATCTTCTCCAGAGACACCTTCTTCGACTCACTCTCGGATGCAAGTTCGGGATATCTTTGAACGAGATTGAGCTTCTTGTACTTTGTCACCTTCTTTGGCACGCTTTGTTCCGCACTCTCTGACTCGACTGCGGCATCATCGCCAGTGCTCTTGGTTGTAGAAGCACTTTCCTTACCACCAAACCAGCCTTTGAGCTTATCTGCCACTCCACGCTCATCAACGTCACACATTGCCACAGCTCCAACGACGGAAATCATACCAGACTGATTGAGAATGAAAGTGATGGTAATGTCAGCAGTGGAACATCCTGAGGATTTGAGAAAAGCGTTGACCAAGCCAGCAATATCATCAACGAAACCGAACCGCAAAAGCTCATGATTTGTCTCTGAATCACCTTTTTCATCTGAAAGAATTGACAACACAAAGTCATTCTGCACATTCGAGAGAGTGATATTCTTTGCTGTGCCAAATGGGGTTCCCTTCTCAAAAAGTAAGGCAGTCCCAGCCTCAGTTTTATAGCTATAGGTCTGCAAGCTGAAATCGCGAATTTGCAAGTCTTTGACCCGAAACGAACCACTCAGGCCAGCGCCACGGAATACAGCGCCCATGACCGCAGCTTCATCGGCATTGACATTTCGCGCAATTTGGCTTTCTGCAACTACATCGAGCAGAGCCTCCTGAATGAAGGGCACTCGCGCAGCGCCGCCGTGTAGGATCAGGGACTGCACGTCAGAGACTGATATTTTGGCAGACTCCAGCGCCTTCGAAACGACCTCGGTTGTTTTTGATCTAAGATCAGCAGTCAATTCTTCAAAAACCGGACGAGTAAGCTTATATCTGAAATCTACATCTTCATGCAAGGATTCGAGAGAAACTGTCGCTTCGTTGTTTGCAGATAAGACCTGCTTGACGCGCGTAGCTTCTTTTAGCAATCTAGCTAGTGCGCGAGAATTGGTTTTGAGCGGGACGGAGACTTTGTCCTTATAGTTCACATCGAATTGCTGAATCAGATGTTTGAAGATTCGCTCGCTCATAATATTGCCACTGACTTTGTCCGTGGCTTTCATGCCAAGCACTTCAATCGTGGTAATTGTCTTGTTCAAGCGGCCGACATCTTTTACAGAGGCACTCGTGAATCGCACTATTGTAGCTGATGTTGAGCCTGCACCGACATCGAAAATGGCATGAATTTGAGCATTCTCGAAACTTCTTGACTTGGCGTAATCCATAGCCACAGCGACACCATCATTCAAGATTTCGAGTGGTCGCAAAGTAGCCAATTCAATAGCTCTCAGTAGCGCGGCGCGTTGGTTGTGAGTAAAGAACGGCGGTACAGTCACGACAACATCACGTACACCTCCAGCTGCCATCGATTCAGCATTTTTCCTCATGTTGATGAATTCCATAGCCACCAACTCTTCTACAGAGAAAGTTTCAGAATCTTGTGATAAGGCTATAGTATTTTGTGAAGTTTGAATGAGTTTTATCGCTGGGTATAACAGGGCATACTCCTTGGCAGCAATGCTGTTGTATTGCTGGCCAAGCAAAGTCTTGAGAGCAGGATAAGTACGCTGAGGTAGTCTAGCTGCCTGGTTTTGTCAGTCCTGTTTACGCGTTCACACGACTGCACTGACCAGATTCGCCGCATCTCCACCATAAAGCCTTTCGTCCCCCTTGAATGCGATGACTGACTGTTCTTTCCTCTTTGTGTCCTTTGTGAGTACAATCTCTAAGGGAATGCCAGGCTTGACCAGGGCAGCCTTGGTCCATTCCGTACCAAAATCGATTGATAGCACGGCAGCAGATGCTGCGTGCCAAAGCAGGGCATGTATCAGGAGAAACCTCATCACACTTCGCTCAAGGTCAACGTCAGCCCTGATGGCACTATCGATTTACCACGATTCTTAGGCTTGTATGAGTGCTATCTTCTGGGTGTAATGTAAAATGTCCGCTGTGGACAACTCTTGCAACGTGTTAGAATTGAAGCCTACGGATCAGATTCAAACAAGGTTTGGTGTGGGTCCGAGCATCTACACAACACTTTCTGGAGGAGCTCGAATCGACTTGAAGCGCTTCACTCGCAGCCTCTCGCGATTCATGGTTGCAGTCATCAAACAATACGTCCTCGCTCGTCGTTCTAGACAACCACTATCAGTACGAGAAAGTGCACTTGTACAGAGCAGTCGCCGCATTTACCGTACTCTACAGTCAGACATCCTTTGCGTCGTTTGCTTGGCGGTCGGTAAGGGCACATTGAAGATATCATCGCGCAATACAGACTCTCACACGGCTCGAGCTTTCCAGCCTCTTCACGAGTAGTCCTTGAAGTACATTACTGTCGGGCACTGAATCCTAGTTTAGGAATCTGAAGATGGCTATCTCCACGAAAAAACGAAACCGTAAGTCAGCGTGCTTTGGGCATCTTCTACATATCTAAGACGTCTTCCAGAGTCTTCGATCTCCTCCAGGCCAGTAGATTTCTCCCACATGACACGGCCAACATTGGATCCCCTTATACAGCAGACCTTGGAATCTGTAGGGATGCGCGCTCGCAAAGGTTCGTGCAAACACGCCGGTATGGTCTTTAGTAGCTTACTGGCAAGCCTTTAGTGATGGAACTCATCACAAGGAATCATCTCATTTTGCGGCCCAGCGTGGCATGAAGCTCGCCATCGCTTCTGCAGCTGAAATTCAGAAACCGTTACCTTTCTACGAAATAAAGTCTGCGAAAGACCCATGGGCAAGCTTCCGTGCTGCGGGACAAGAGAAGCTCAAAGTAGGCACGAACGCTACACGCGTTGCCAAACGCGGTAGGGACGAGAACGATGATATATCTGAAGCGACCGCGGACTTTGTCGCACCAACCGTCGCTTTACAGGCCGCATATGCGATCTCGGATGATCCAAATGATCTCGAGTTTACCAATCCACCATGGTGAGCAATTCCTCCGTAGTCTCGACCCTTGCTGATCAGATGCAGGCTGGCTTCACAAGAGTCCCTACAAAGCGACGATGAGATGCAAGACTGATTGTTGTGCTTTCATTATGACTATTTATGATCACTCTTAGCGTTATGATAGGGAGAAATTGCAGCGTACTCGGCACGAATGAGGCAGCGTTCTTGCGTTTAGGTAGATAATTTCGATGGCTGCATCATGCGCATCTGTGTTTGGCAAGATTTTGAGATATCGTGCTCCTGACAAAGCCATGAATATCGAGGTCGTTGTATGTCGCCAGAGCGCTTGATGATCATATTCTTGTTCAACCGGATTCATGAAGAGGATGTTCCGGGTGAAGTTCGGGATGTGCAGGCGGGTATCCATTATCCAGATCTAGTGCGATCGGCAATGAAGTTCCCAAGTTGCTGTTCACAAATACAAACTCAGATACACCTTTCTTGTGCAGGAGTGGACAACAACTCTAGAGCATAGAGTCAGAGGAAGGAGATCTGTTGAGAGACGCCGAAACGACCTTAGGTCTCCCACCAGATAATTCTCAACTTCAGTGCCTGTCCACCAGGAGGCCGTCTTCACGAAACAACTGTACAGAAAAGAGCCAATACATGGCCGAACAGTGGGCTCCACAGCCAAGCAATCTAGAGACATTCAGCCATGTCCTTTCAGCATCCATGTCGAGTGATGGTACGGCGAGAGCTGGTGCTCTAGAGCAGCTTGACATAGCGAAAGCCTCTGTGCCGGGTATGCGAATTCCGACTTAGCGTGAACAGTTTTCTGACGATTCAAGACTGCAACAATTACCTAGCGTACATATTTTTGGAGGCTGGAGGTGCTGATACTAGCGTTCGGTCTGCAGCTGGACTGCTTCTGAAGAACAATGTGAGATTTGAGTACAGCCAAATACCTCAAGCTTCGCTACAATACGTAAAGGAAGCTTCCTTTCACGGACTTCGTGATGCAGAACCATTGATACGCTCAATCTCCGGCAATATCATCACGAGCGTCATCATGCGAGGAGGGCTCATGTCATGGCCAGATGCTTTGCCTCGCCTCATGGCATTACTGGACGATTCTGTTTCAATTGTAGCAGAGGTAATGTCGCTGCAACTTGACCGCATATGTATGCTGATTGCCGTAGGGAGCTTTCGGAGCACTGAGTAAGATTTGTGAGGACTCTGCGAAAGAGTTGGACAAGGACTATGATGGTACACGGCCACTGAATTTCATGATTCCTAAGTTCTTGACATATACCGAACATCCAAAAGCAAAGTTGAGGAGTGAGGCGCTCTTCTGCCTCAATCAATTCATTCTCCTCAAGTCAGATTCTCTATTCAATTATATCGACGCATTTCTAACAAGACTTTTTGCTCTGGCAGTTGATCCAGAAACTAGTGTTCGCAAGCATGTTTGTCAAGCTTTAGTCATGCTACTCGATGTCAGACCAGACAAGATCGCCCCAAATTTAGGCTCTATCGTAGAGTATATGATGCATTCTACGCAAGATGAAGACGAACAAGTTGCGCTTGAGGCTTGCGAATTTTGGCTCGCGATCGCAGAACAACCTGACCTACAAACATCACTCGAACCGTATCTGAGCAAAATCGTGCCGATGCTTCTCAAGGGCATGGTCTATACTGAAATGGACCTTTTAGCACTTGGTGCAGATGACGATGATGCTCATGTTGTAGACAAAGCAACTGATATCAAGCCACAACATGCGAAAGCTAAACAGCACACTTTAGGAGATCAGCAACACGATACTACTTCAAAACCAAATGGTCTGAAGTATGGGGATAGCGCGCAAGAAGAAGAGGATGATGATGATGAAGATGATTTCGAGGATGAGGACGATGATCTTTATGCTGAGTGGAATCTGCGCAAGTGTTCTGCTGCTGCACTGGATGTCCTGTCAACGGTCTACGAGGCGCGCTTGCTAGAGCAGTGTCTCCCCCATCTTAAATCAACACTGGCCTCGCATGATTGGAAGGAACGCGAAGCTGGTGTGCTTGCTTTGGGAGCCATCGCAGAGGGCTGCATGGCAGGTATGATCCCGATTCTACCAGAAATCTTTCCACACCTGATTTCTATGTTGCAAGATGGCAAGCCCTTGATCCGACAAATTACTTGCTGGACCTTGGGCCGTTATGGTCGATGGGCCGCTAGCCTTCCAGACCTCGAAAAGCAAAAGTACTTCTTGCCACTGATGGAAGGCTTACTAAGTACGATGCTCGACAACAACAAACGCGTCCAGGAAGCTGGTTGTTCTGCTTTTGCCAACCTCGAAGACCAGGCAGGAGCCGCATTGATCCCATATCTGAAACCGATCTTACAGCACTTTGTTGCAGCATTCAACAAGTATCAGCAAAAGAATTTGTTGATTCTATACGATGCTGTACAAACTCTGGCAGATTCGGTTGGTTCTGCGTTAAACGAACCGGAATATATCGAAATGATCATGCAACCTCTCATAAGTCGATGGCAAGCCACAGACGATGACGATAGAGACCTATTTCCTCTCTTAGAATGTCTATCCTCAGTCACGATCGCACTAGGTCCCGGTTTTGTTCCATTCGCACCACCCGTCTTTTCTCGTTGCATACATATACTGCATCGCAATCTGGCACAAATTGATGCTTACTCCAATGGTGCCACAGCAGATTTACCGGAGAAAGATTTCCTTATCACAGCTCTGGATCTCCTATCTGGCTTAGTCCAAGGTCTTGGCCCAGATGTCTCTACTCTCATTGCTCAGAACCAGCCCCCGATTATGCAACTCCTCTTGATGTGCTTCCGAGATCCGATCGCAGAAGTTCGTCAGTCAGCCTATGCATTATTAGGGGATCTGGTTATCAATTGCTTCGAAGAGGTTCAGCCTTATCTGCAGCAGGTTATGCAAGAATTGATAACACAGATCGATGTAGCCTCAGATTCTGTTAGCGTGACGAATAATGCGGCATGGTCAGCGGGCGAGATCTGCTTACAAGCTGGGACCTTGCTGCAACCATATGTCGAAGTGCTTCTACAGAAGCTGATTTCTCTCATGCAAGCGCCGAAAACCGGAGCTACAGTCTTAGAAAACGCATCAATCACAATTGGCCGTATGGGGTCCACGAACGCCGAACAGGTCGCGCCACATCTTGAGATGTTTGCAGCTCGTTTCTGTCACGCGCTGCAAGACTCGATGGATAATGACGAGAAAGATTCTGCTTTCAAAGGTCTCTGCCAGATGATTGCGACAAACCCCAATTCCTTGTCGACCTTCTTTCCCGATTTTGTCAATGCAGTCGGCAAATTCAAAGAACCTAGTCCCGCTTTGTCAGATATGTTTTCCAAGATACTAGTGGGCTTCCAGCCAATGTATCCTGACTGGCCTCGTCTAATGCGAGAGTTGGACCCTGCTGCCACACAACTAATCAACACAAAGTATGGCCTGTAATAGAGCGCATCGCGAATGACAGATACGAGGCATCGGCGATGGGACAGCAGCATATCAAATCAATTTCATAGGAACCTACTTATTATAGCATAGCAAGGGTAGAGCAATGTACTTTTTCAAAGCATGTTCTTCGATGCACTTTCAAAGCGACCAATGATTAATCTTGTAGGGCACGAAGTACTATAAGGAAACACAACCGTGCCCGGATTCCGTAAGGCTCCACAATCACAATTGAAGACGAGCACCACAATCAGAGCAAGTGCACGGACTATATTACATTGCTCAACAGCACACAGTATGCGCGGATCAAAGTCAATTTCTCAAGTAATCTTTTGTCAGAATCTGGCACGGTTTCTTCATTCTTACGCATTTCGATGTTTACAGGCTCTGCATCACAACCTTTTCTGATTAATGGTCTGGAGATTGATCGAGGTCTACTATATTCAATCATATGCATCGGTTTCCTAGGACTCTTTCAATTGACGTTTCCGGCTATTCAAGCATCCTTTCGTCAACGGCGGCAAGTCAAGGAAATTCCAGACATGCCTGTCATCGAGACCATCAGTGAGGATCCGGTGAAGGAAGAGGTCCGAAGGAGATTCGTCAAAGAGTCGGCAGATATCGCCGACTGGGTCGGTTCAGGCCCCCTAGCTATAGATCCGTCTCAAGGTCAGACGTCGCAACTCGATCCCAACACGATATTGCCGGCAGGTCTGGAGGATAAAGTTGCTCCAATTCCAATCACTGCAGATGGACAATTATTGGATTCCGACGGTTCAGTTATCGAAGAGGGTGAAATCTGACGTGCGTGCTGCCAGGGTCCTTCACTAATTCACCATCTAGGCACCATCGCTTATATCCGTCAACAAATCATAGACAGAGTCATCAATACAGGCAGTGTGGACGAGGATGAAAATGAGAGTGCGGTAAGTGTGCTCGACTATTCAGGTTCTACTGTACTAATGCACCAGGGTATATAGCAACATCACACGATTGCTTGAATCTGTAAAGCTAACGTCGTAGTGATGAAGTTGGACATTATAAAATCGATCAAGGCTCTGAAAGATGCTGAAGTGATCGAATGGTATGCGAAGAACAAGGAAATGCTGAAGTATTGACAAGTAAACGCTTCAAAGCCATGAGTACCCACAGCACAGATTAGAGGACGATCTTTCAAGCTAGCATAAAGCAGATTACGCCTGTCGGTTCGCGGCTGTCAAATGACATTATCTGCTTTGATACCAGGTAGCTCCGATGGAGCGAGATGGTCAGCATGAGCCGTCAGCAATATAGATTGACTCCCGGCATCAGCCTGATTTGTGAGGGGAGCATTAGTAGCACTAAGGGGCACGACATTGTTAGCATTGTCAGTCTCGACGAGCATAGTTTTCGCTTCAGACTCGACGTCCTTCTCACTAATCATTGCTTCATTGGCATACTGCTGACCTCCTTGCAAGGTATTATCAGCATTGTCTGCCATGTCCTCGTCCTCCTCAGAACCAATAAACTCGTTCGATATATATTTCTTGGAGAGTTTTCGTTTTTTCATAGGTTTGTGCAATTCGGAATCACTCTGATGATCACTATCGGACGTTCGCTGCGTCGCATCGGGTTCACTATCGGAATCGACTCGTGTTTTCTTCGCTTTGCGCAAACTGCGTTTTTTGCGCGCTTTACCGTTTGCCTTCTTAGTATGGGCCTCCGAAGTCTCTTCTTGCTCGTCACTTTCATAATCCCCGGTTTGCTTCTTGCTTTTGGATTTTTTGTCTTTCTTCTGAGCAGCTTTTTCCGTTTCTTTTGCAATACGTTCCTCCTCCTCTTGATGTCGCTTCTCCGCCCAATTCCGTGCTTGCTCATGCATCTCCCTCCTCTTCTGAACAAGCGCTTCTTGTCGTGCATTGTCTGCTTCTTGTGCTACTTTTATTGCAGCTGCTTTAGCTTCCTCTTCAGCTGTGCGTTTCGCCCGAGCTTCAGCTACTTTGGCTGAGTTTTTAAGCTCAAACTCTTTCTGTTGAATGATAGCCCTCTCGATCTGCTTGGAGGTCGTGTTGCGTCCCATGGTCGCTCGTTGCAGAATATCAGCACGAGGATAAGGTGGTTGTTTGTGGTCCCCTAGCTTCGTAAAGGTCTTGATCGCTTCGTCCAGACCAAGGGCCGCTTCCTCAAGGTCATTCACAGTGCGTTTCAGCTCCGGGGTATTCCTTAGGATGTCTGCGAGCTGGAATTGTATGAATGCTACATTGAATAATAAAGCCGAGTTGTCCTGAGAATCGTTACGAGCAAGCTTCGCATAACGCAGTGCCTCTTTGATGTGTTCAACATTCTTTTCATCTCGTCCTCGTGACAGCCAAGCACGACCAAGACATAAAAACAGATTCTGGTCCTGACCGTCACTATGGAAAGTTGTAAGCGCCGTCTCGTAGTTTTCGATAGCTCTACTATATTGGTGTAGCTCACAAAAGCAATGGCCCATATTGATAAATATCGACTCATCTCGCAAGCTTTCGCGAACTTTGCCAAATATACCAATAGCCTTTTGATACTGCTTGTGTTCCGCAAAAGCAATTGCTAGTCCCTGAGCTGCATATGCATTTTTCGAATCATAGTGTAGGGCACGCTCGAAAAATTTGATTGACATGTCGTAGTGCTTGTGTCGCTCGGTAGCACCAGCATCATTCTCAACTCGAATCTCGCGCGCGAGCTTCAGATAAAAGTTACCTAGTGATACAAGTGAGTACCGCTCGTAATTGTCTATGTACTTCAGAGTATGATTGAAGTGTCTTCGCTCGGGATCATCATTGAAATTTGTGGATCGGTTCTTCCTCTGTTTATTGAGCATCCAACCATATAAGGCTCTGATCTCTACATTATTGGGCTCTGTCTCGATCAGTTCCCTCATGAGAGTCAAAGATTCTTCAGTGTGCGATTTCAAGTGCTTGAAGTGCGCCAGGCGAGCTGCAGCCTCAACATAACCAGGGTAGCGCTCTAAAAGACCTTGATAAATCTCTTCTGCACCTTTCATGTTGCCTGATTGCTCTTCGAGCCTGCCGAGATTGTACGTTATCGTCGCAAGTTTGGTCTCTGTTTCAATTTCTGGGTCGTCCTTGGCGCTCTGTATACACTCTTCTATCGCCTTCTGATACATTTCACGAGCTATTTCAACATTATCATCCAGATGATGAACGACAGCCATGTTATTGAGAATCTCTGGGCTGGTCCTCGTTCCATTTTGAAGTTGAATATCGGCAGCTTGCTCAAGCGTGCGAAGTCTGATATGCGACGCATCATCATCGCTCAGCATCGCTCGTGTAAACTGCAGAGAAGGTTCATACAAAATACGCTGCTTGTGATCAATAGTGAGGTTGATGGCCTTGTCCAGACATGCCTTTGCCTTGATGCGGGAGGTAGACTTATCACCTTTGAATGTTGTGTCCAAAGCTTCTTGAGCATAGATAGATCCGACAATAGAAAGCGCTTCAATGCACTTTGGATTCTTCTCAAGAATGCTTTCGAAAGTTAACTTAGCGTCTGTGATGTCTTGCTTGACAAGCTGCATCTGACCGACTGCCGCCGATATCACCAGAGAATTAGGCTCAGTCTGCTTAGCTAGAGCATAAAATGCACTGGCTTGCTCATAGGACTCCGCGAGATGTTGACCACGAGCTAACCAGAATAAAGCATCAGCACGAATGCTTGGAACTTCAGCCATGATGAGAACCTGCTGCAGAACTCTTTGCAAGGCGTCCAGTTTCTTTCTCGAAAACATATAGGATGCAAGAACGATGCCGGCCAATGGAATTGTCTGTTTCTTGTATGCATCCGAGATAAGCTTGATGCCAGTTAGGTAGGAGTTTTCGAAGACGTCCCCATCTGTAACGTTATCAAAAGCTCTGGAAATCCAGTACAATCCCATCAACACAGCTGCATTGACATTGAACGAGTCTAATTCGAGGCAACGTTCCCAGGCTAGTACGGCATCATCCTTCATGTCCAATTGCCAGTAGCATAAACCGATACCGAGTCGAGGGTCCGGCCTCATCGTAGGTTGAAGTCGGAGTAGCTTTTGGTAATGTGCCAAGGCAAGTTTATAATTCTTGCGGGCGAACAATATTCTAGCTTTTCCCGCGAGCGCAAACAAATTCTGTGCATTCTCCCGAAGCGCGTTATCGAATTGCTTATTGGGTTCTTCATAACCATCAGGCTTATCCGAGCTGAGTATGGCTAGTATGCCCCGTTGAACTGTGTTCGTCGCAGTGAGAGGCCTGAGCCGCGCTGCCTCATTCAAAGACTCCAAAGCGCGTCTATGCCATGAATCCTTAGTCTGTTCATTTGTACCATCAATCTCCTTGCCCATACCTGTTGCAGCTGTCCGAGACATATGTATATATAAGGTAGCCAAGAACGAGTGCAGTTGAAACCGATGACTGTTCTGTCTCTGATCAGTACGTGATCGCAGCCCGTCCTGCAATATATCAATTGCCTGACTTGTTGCGCCTATTTGACGATACTCAAAAGCTAGCTTGATCCAGTACTTGGCGTCTGCTTCCTCTCCGGACAACACAGCGCAAAGATCCCTCGAATCATCGGGCAGGTCACTACAATCGATCGTCACAACCTGATTGGAGCCCTTTACAGGAACATCAATAACGTTATGCAGAGTAGCCATGTCGAGTTCGGTAACTTCTACTTGACCCGGATTCAATGTGCCTTGAGAATACGAATGCTGGATTCAATTGTGTTAAGGAAGCTCAGCACGACTAGCAGAAATATCAGCTCTCACTTGGTCAGCCTAGGCTTCACACAGAGCCGCAGACTTCGAGATTCGTGTGTTGCCATGAGCGTGACATGGATCGGGATAAGTTGAAGTAAGATTTTGATTCAGACAGTGATTCGAGCCCTGCTCAATCGTACAACGATTAGAAAACTTGATAGTCCTCGTAGTGTCACTCTGTTCCGAAGCAAGATGCTTCGAAGGGTACATCTAGGTAAGTAGGTAATTAGTCGGGAACCACGAAGTACGAGGAACACGAGTTTTCGAGCAGAATCTGGAAGTCATCTCAAAGTAGCGAACGTTCTGTTGCTACACTGCAATTGCAACAGACACAAATGAAAATCTGCTAGGAATTACTATATAACAAAGGGGCAGATTCATCCGCAAAGACCGAACATATTCTCACGCTCTGATCGCGTATAGAGCAAAGCCGAGACAACATTGCATAGCACGCTATCTTCAGGCTCGCCAATTGCACTAGCGGAATAGCTGCAGCTGTTGTTAGCTATAGATATCCTATTGATTTCCGACTTATGTATATGTATGATACATGCATCCTGCATTGGCCAGATAGCTTTCACATCTTGTACTCATGTTAGGCAGCTTTTGTGACAGTGCTTCGCGCATCGTGGCCATACTGCCATCGAGCATGGTACTTCGGTGTAGTGTGTAAGGTAACAGAGGCTGCCCAATGCAGTCGGGACTTCTCGATGGCGAGCATGTACCAAGCTTGACTACGAAACAATAGACAGATCAAAACAAGTCGATTTCTTATACACCTAATGGCTCCGATTCATCCTTGTCATTTGTTGTCTCTTTCAGTGCTGCCAATTCAGTTTCAAGAGACTTGATCGTGTCACGTAGTGCTTGTTCGGTGGTGCTCACGATATTGTCTGTGCTATCTCCTTGAGTGCTCATCATTTGCTTGGCTTCTAGTTCTGTCACCCTGCTTCGAAACAGGTCGTTGATAATTTCCAGTTCATTGACCCTGCTACGCAAGGCACTGTTCATCGATTCTAAATCTTGTTCAACCTCACTGATGTTTTTAGAAAGATGCGTGTCGGTGCCTATAGTACTTGTCTGTGTATTGACTTCGAATGGATTAGTTGCGCTTGCGAGTTGTGTAGCGGTATTCGATAGTTGGGGATCGAAAACATTCTCGGTGAATTGAGAGTGTGTATCGTCGTGCTGACTCGGGGTCATCAATGATCTAGGGTGAGGCTCGTAAGGAGATAGGTGTTGCTGTTGCTGCGCTTGCTGGTGTTGTTGCTGCCGAGCGATTTCTCCTGGTGTTGCTGGCGCGTCATATGGTGTCTTTCTCTTCGTACCGTTCTGCGGTGTCTTCACCCTATTTCTCGAGCGAATGATGTTGCTCTTCAATGCAATCGGTCGCGGGCGACTGTGCAATTTTAAGAACAATCCACAAGCGTTGCATAGGTTCGTTCCATCCTCTGCGCGTCGCCATAGGGGAGTGGTCGTGGTATCGCAATTCTGGCAGCTCGCATTGTTACTTCCGGAAGCAGTTGCAAACATTCTACGTCGTTGCGAATATGTTTAGATATCCAACGTGTGGTGAGCTTCAGCTCCACACCCACAATGTATCAGCTGGATCAGAAGAGTGCTCGATTGTGAACGATATCTCCAATCGATCCGCGTCAACTCGATCAGGACGATATCGATTCTATGGGGGAGAAGCGACAAATTGGCCAGGGAAGTGAATAGAGAGGAGCTCGATGGGTGAATCCAACTACAAGAGAAACATTCAGCTGCAGGTCTGCGTCCCTCGAAGTTTGGGGGAATCTTCTTGTCCACGGGTGGCTCGGAAGATGAGAGGAAACTCGTGCGCGCGAAGCCTCTTCCACATCTTGAATGGAGACACCCAACAACGCCAGGTCGAGTGCAATCAGAGTACCATGAAGGCACAAAACAAATGCAACTAACAACTTGTTGTGGGGCACACGCGTGTATTTTGCGGGTCGGTCTGAGTCTATTTGTACGAAATGTATGGCCTTCAGAATGACCAGCCGTTGATACCAGCCTGCAAGTAGCACAATTCAAGTATCGTTCCTTGCGATATCTTGTGAAACACTTTCGTGCGCCAAAGCAATCGCATGACATATCATCACACCAGAGATCAGTAACCCGAATCTACATCGACGTCAGATTCTATCGACCATTTCGATACATCAGAAAGTGTATCAGAGCAGTTTCGTGCTAGTAAAAGTACAAAGGTAGCACGGCTGTAAGCTACCGGAATTGCGTTTCGAATCGAATCGCTCGCTTGTTGACTACTATTCTCTATTCATTGGTAAGGTTGACTTCTACAATCTAGTACTAGACCAAGTCACAATGCCACAACAGTACACGAGACTTGGGACGCATTATGTAGAAGAGGAGGATACTGCGGATCATGAGGACTCGAACATGCTTGAGAATATCGTTGATCTAAAGCAGATTAATGCACATTTACAAGATTGGTTCACGAAGATTAAACTCAAGCAACCTTCCAAGAAGGATTTCGATGTGTTTTCAAGCCCCATACACAATTCAGTCTTCACACCCAAGATCCCACAAACGACAAATGTTCCTGTTGATTCTATGGACAATGCTCGTTCACATAATAAAAGCATTAGCTCTGCACAATTCGACTCTGTCATAGATTCTGTAAAAGATGCCATCTCAAGAGGCATACAACCAAGGTTAGTCACTAAAGGCTCTTCTGGCTCCTATTTCGCGCTCAATAAGCAGCATAAAGTGGTGGGAATCTTCAAGCCCAAGAACGAAGAACCTTATGGTCAGCTAAATCCAAAGTGGACGAAATGGTTGCACCGCAACCTTTTTCCATGTTTCTTCGGTCGCTCCTGTCTCATTCCAAACTTGTCTTACATATCGGAAGCAGCAGCTTGTCTACTAGACCGTCGTCTTGGTTCTAACATCGTGCCTCCCACGGACGTCGTTTGGTTGTCTTCGACGTCCTTCAATTACGATTACTTTGATCGACGAGCCTTTACTACTAAAGGAAAACCCCTCCCGGCCAAACAGGGTTCCTTCCAGGTCTTCCTAGAGGGCTATCAAGATGCGACGGAATTTTTGCGTGACCATCCGTGGCCAGACAGCTCCGTGTCACATGATTATGTGGCAACACAAAAAAGTGCTTGGGCGAGTTGTGTCGGCGATTCTGTTCAAGCACCAACCACGCTTACAGAAGTCCAGACTGAGCTGACATCAGGAAACCCGGCACGGACTTCTTTTTGGACGGAGGACATGATGCAGAATATGCGAGAAGAACTCGAAAAGCTTGTCATTCTGGATTATATCATGCGCAATACTGACAGGGGTCTCGACAATTGGATGCTGAGGGTGAGCACGTCTTCGGCTGGTGGGAAGGGCAAGATAGAAATAGTAGCATCGACACAGACCTTGCAATCGGATATTGTTAATCGACCCCCTAGTGGTACATCAATGTCACAATCCGCCGAAAATACTCGAGCAGATATGTCAGATATCGGCTTGGGTGCGATCGATAATTCCCTGGCTTTCCCTTGGAAGCATCCAGATGAGTGGCGTAGCTTTCCTTTTGGTTGGCTCTTCTTGCCAGCCAGTCTTATAGGTCAACCATTTTCAACGAAGACGAGGCAGCACTTCCTTCCTCTGCTGTCTGATCCCGCTTGGTGGTCAGAAACCACCGCGTCGCTCAAAAATCTGTTCTCTCAAGATACTGACTTTCAGGAGAAGATGTTTTCAAAACAAATGGCTGTATTGAAGGGACAAGCTTGGAACGTACTGGAAACATTGAAATCTGGAGATCAGGGCCCACTTGAGCTGGCCCGTAGGCCGCGCCTACACGTTTGGACGGATACCATGGAGGTACCCGTGACGGTCCCTGCCAAGAAGTCCGCTCATCGCGGGGCTCGAGACATCAAGAAGAATGTCAAATTCAGTGAAACAGACGAAATTGACTTGGGAATGGCAGTTAGTGTACCTAATGTGGTCCGCACAGATTTCTTCAATGATGTGGTAGACCCCGATGTACAAAGAAATATGTCAGCGAATATGCAGCAACCAAACGTGCGAGCGCAACGTCCTCAGGAAGTGTATGCTGGGTCAAGAGGACATTTGAGCTTCGATGAACCTCGTCCCAAACCCTCGCCCAGCAAGTCTTATAAGTCGCGTTCTCGTGGTTTGAGTCTGAGCATGAAGGCAAACCGTTTCATAGATGAGGAAAGTGATTTAGGTGATCTCGGGTTCGCGTTGATGCACGATGAAGAAGCCAGCACACGTCGTGTTGTAGTGGAGCGACTTGAGACTGTCCACGGAGCAGAAGCCGTCTTTAGTTGGTGTTGAGGGCTGACATTACAGCATTGCTTCCAGGAATAATGTTTACAAGACGCCCAAACAGATATCGAGCACAGTGCATATCGTCACGACGTCTGAGCACCACATGATAAGCTTTTGGCGCTATTCTGTCAAGGCTGCCTCGATGTATCTATTGTCTATCATTATCTATAAATCGTCTCATACAATTCAATTGGTGTGGTTGTCTGCAATTTGTACTTGTTTGGTGTGATGGAAAAACAAACCCAAAGCTGAAGCTATAGCTACAATGGTCGTAACCATAGTTATGTAAAAAGCCTCACGATAGCACTCTAGACCTTTTACACATTGATGTGTAGTGGAATCGGAGTAATGATCGTAGATGTGGCCATACACTAAGTTGAATACGTTCCCAGATATGCCAGGGAAGATCGACATCATGCCCCAGTTCGTGCTGAAATTTGCCAATCCAAAGAGCTCAGAGCATAATACAGGAGCAATTCCAAAAAGACATCCATAGGCGAACCCAATGATACATGTTTGACCGACGACCTTACCAGACTCAGTATTATGTGCCACAAGAGAAAGTCCGACCATAAACAAGACGCCTGAGGTCACCAAAAACACGCTCCGTGGCAATCTGTACTTGGTTTGTAGTTGATCAGAGACAAGACCAGCGAATATGCGCCCGAGGCAATTGAGTAGGGACAAGGCTGATACATTTAATGCTTGCAATCGTTCCAGAGCCTTGGGCACAACGACATCGTTCGTCTGTTCAAATCGATAAAGAGCGGTCAGATCATTGCCTAGATTATTAATGTACATAAGTCCATTGCCACTCACTATTCGCATTAGTCACGGACGATATTTTGCAACAGCGGTATTACAAAGCGCAATAGTAGCTATCATCAACAAGAAATCCCGGTGTCGTATTAAGTCCACTCCCGTGACTTCCCTCGAAATCCTGCTATTTAGGTCTTCATGCGAATCGTAGCAGTCCACAATTTGCCGAAGCCCACTATGTTCACTTATTAAGGATTCTTCAGAGTCTTTGCGAATCGTTCCAATGGTCGTATATACCGCATTTTCTGTATATACTCCAACGAAAAAGCTCGATAGCAGTAATGCTGAACCACAGCTACATGCCAACAGCAGCAAGAAATCACCGGTCCGCCCTGCGAAAAAGATATACGATATTCTTGAAAAGAGGAATGCCGACAAACCATATGCTGCTATTGGGAACGCAGTACTACTTCCCCGATTGTTCGGAAAGGACTTTGCGCAGGCGTTGAGAGCGGCTGAGTTGGCTAGAGAACTACCAATACCAGTCAACAGAGAATACAAGCACAATGAGATAGGAGCTACTCGTCGTTCGTCGGCTCGCGTATACTCCCAATGTAAACCATAGTAGCCACCGAATAATGCGAGGCTGCTTAGTACTAGAGCGAGTCGTTGTCCGGTTTTATCCACTAGCTTACCAGAGAAGGGACTGATCAAGTATACTCCTAGATTACCGCTTACTCCGACCATATTGATGGCTTTGGCTGTCAAGCCACAGCGCAACGACATCTGTGGGCCCCAGGAGCTGAAGACATAGTTGGTCCCGCTAAATAGACCTGAAAAGACACAGAAGCAGAATGAAACGAAGCGAGCAGATAGCATACCGACAGAGAGTCGTCACCCAAAGTACTCGTGCTTTACAAGATCAACCGTCTGCGCATGTTCTCGGACATGCAGAGCCTATTCTGGAAACCCACATACAGAGCATTCAGCGACCAACGTCACGAATAGAAGTTCTGTCACAAGAAGACAGTGTCCGGCTTTACCTTTTCCTGGACAGAACGGGGCCAGGCATTACAGTTTGTGGAGAGAAATGTTCCCCCGCTGAATATCCGCAAGCCACATTGGGGACTTTGAGAACTGAACGTCAAGCATCAGCAGTATAGCATGGCCACCAACACGGACTGTAGCTGCAGGTGCAATTTTCGACATGAACACTGAATCCTTGATTTATAAATATAATCCAATCAGAGCCATTGCAATTGAAGTCGATCTGCCAGAACGTGTTATCAGGATTGAAACATCTTCTGTACTTGAGAGCTAACATATAAGCTTTGTCGGAAGACAAGCTGCTGAGCCGAATTTGGAACCGCTGATCCGGCAGCATGAATCTGTCTGCGCTCTTCTACGGTGCGGCTTGTCTGCTCAGACCAAGCCTTCTAAGACCTTCGCTTGTGGTGGAAGACTTTAGTGAGATACCCACCGACATAGCCCGTGCCCTGACTGTGCATCGCAACAGGCTCTCGCGTAGTTGTAACGAAGGTAAACCAGTGGTCATCAAAGCCCTAGTTATTGACAAAGACAATTGTATTTCACTGCCTCATGGTGACGATCTTTGGCCCAAATACGAGGTACGTTGTGCTAAGCTAAGGAGGTTGACAAGACTAAGTGAAAGAAAAAATGGCAAGAACTCCGCTCTGCCTTCCCCGGGGCAAGCGTTTTGATAGTCTCAAACACTGCAGGTAGTTCGGGCGATCCTGAGAGCACAGAAGTACTTTGAATGCTCTTCACAGGACCTGCACTTACAGAACAGGCACGACTACTGAGTAGCAATTTAAGCGCTGATGTTTTGATTCACGATGCAAAAGTGAGGACTTTTGACAAGGTCGCTCATGACTCAACTGACTTGCAACAGAAGCCAGGCTGTTATTCACAAGTTTTGCGGCATCTCAACAGGAATCTTGCCTTAGATAACCCAAATCAACTGGTCGTTATTGGAGATCGGCTATTTACTGACGTTGTTATGGCAAACCTTATTGGTAGCCATTCTATCTGGCTTAAAACCGGCACAAGACCAGATTTCGGGTTGTTGTCACAACTCGAAAGGGCTGTTTACAAATACATTTTGTAGGATTAAGCTTCATAAGATATCCTCATTGTATACAAGAAATCGACCAGCGATTTCTCAGTGATTACTGCTGAATTGGATAATTATGTACAGACGAAGTTTGCCCATACATTGTCGGATATGGTTGATCCACGATGCCCCGAGGCTCGGAAAGCGGCACGTCATCGAGCGTAGGGATTTCTGGTACACTATCCAGACGCGGAAGGTCCGGCATGGAAATATTTGCAGTTGCTGAGTGATACGGTAGAGTGGACGTGACCGTCATGCCAGTTCCAAGGTCAGCGAAACTGCTGTAGACATCGATTTGAGATCCATTAAAATCAAGATCAAATTGTGGACCGCCGGGCGCCAATGGAGATCCCAGCTGAGAACACTCTGCATCTAGCAAAGGTGTATTTGCGTAACTCGAAGTGTACCAAGTGTCCTGATAGGATGAAGTTGCAACGGTTGCTGGAGTGTAGAGGCCATCTGAACCATCAAAAGTTATCGAATTTGAAGCCGATGGTATCTCTGGAGCATATCGAGTTTCCGGGACAACATTAAAAGTCCGTAGACCATAATTGTACTTGGTCAAGTCATCTACATGAGTAGGATTCATCCATGAAAGGTCTACAGCTATGGGAGCCGACCGACTTCGTGTCCGACGATGACCGCTCCTTGCAGGACCCCGTATCTCGGGAGTAGAGGCTTGTAACAGCCGTCCGACAACTGCATTGGTGCTTCCATCATCACTTCTTAAAGCCATTGCATTCGCTTGCGCTATATTCACTGCTTGGCTCGATATAGGAACCCCAAAATCCATGGAGTTTGCATCTTCGAAGGTCACACAGTCGATCATTTCCTTATGTACACTGAGCAATTGAATTAGAGCATCCTTGAGATGCTGATAAGGACCAACTAGGTTGTGGTGCCTCTCATTCGTGCCTTGTTGATTCTCAGTAAAATCTGTGCACTGCCTCCACGCTCCGGAAGAGGGAATTTCCATGAAGAAAATAGGACATGAGTCCAGAGTGATTAGGGCTCGGCCCATTTCATGTGTGTTAACAGCAGCCACATAAGTCAGATGAATCTTGACAATCGCACTGATTGGAAATTCAATTTTGAAGCCGGTCGCACCACTGTTCACATAATACGTGAAAAGTGGTTCCAAATGAGAAAAGTAGCATATCAGATCACTAGATGTGCAAGCCACTCTTCGCCAGCTGCCAATGGTAAGAGATCGACAATTCAATCTCGTGGTAACTGTGAGCGTCAGCATCTACTTCTTCTATGTAGACTGAAAAGCTCACATGACTGTACAGGGCCTATTTGAGATATCTGTGGCGAATTAGACAACATCATATGATTGGGGAACATTCCCTGATCAATGCTCCATGATCTCCCAGGTAAGCTCGGACGCATGTCAAATGAAGCATGTGATAATGTCATTTCGTCCGGCGCACCCTTTCTGTACATTGACTTTGTCTTGGCGCGCCTACATCATGAGTGGTTGCCTACAGTAAGTGTTGAGAAATACCTGTTCTGAAACCAGATTTGTACCGATCGTTCAGTCATGTTGATTTGAGTGCTGATGCTTTCCCGCATCCTTGCATTTGGACTGGGATTAGCAGCGAAAGCGTCCTCGAGTACGCTCAATTGTTCGGGTGTAGCTCGCTGGCGTTTTCTGTTGATTTGTTGTTGAGTGACATGTGCTGTAGATCTGGCTTGAGAGCTCTTGATATTCAGGCTTAAAGATCGTGCACGATTACTAGAGATAGAGTGTCTTGGCGAAGAGCTGGTCGATGACTCTGCAGATCCAGCTTGTCTGTGGGCATGATCTTCAGCCTCTGCACGTAAAGTGAACGAAGTCGAAGTGAAAGATGGACGAGATTGACCCGAGTTTTGTTCGCATATAATAAGGCGACGATCCGGTGGAGAGTGCTCTCCAAGGACATCATTGTCGATGAGTTGACTCATTGCGAGAGAAGTTGCTGTAGAGAGGTCTTAGCTTGTTTGTTGCACTGGGACCTATGGACACTGACACTCCAGACGAAGTCGTAGCACAAATCTAGCAGAAATAGTTGTATCACTTTTGGAAAGCAAGAACGGCGGCAAGTCCCTTTTCGATATACTCAGCCGCTTCCCGCGTTCATAGCCTGAGTGAATTATCAACGAATGTCCACAAATGTATGTATGCTTTCCAATCGTTTGATTACATGAATACAGCTGTTGAGTCTTGTACAATTCAGATTGTGCGTTGATACATATGTAAATTCTACAAATGTCTTTCCTGATCAGGACGCCTCAGTGTACGAGGTTGCCGAATTCGTACAGGGACGAGTCGCTTCCTAGTCCAGTTATGGCACATGCCGGTGCTTTCAAAAACTCCATGTAAGCATCACGGGCCATTGACCACAACCTAGACTCTCCAGGAAGTCATGGATATTTAATAACGGTCCGTTACATGCCGACCGGCATCCTAGTCAGGTTACGTTCCAAGGTTACTCGTACAGGGAAGCCCAAACCTATGACTGATGCGACTGAATACGAACATGGCATCAAAATAGACTGAATCATTAATTAGGGAAAGTGAGGGGACGGTCGATTCTCCAGACACCTCCCGATTCCTCGATCTCTCCATGATAGTGTGCTGCTCTGTACTTCCAAGAGTAACTTGATCTTGATCTATCTCTCAATATGTTCATATCGATGACATCTATACATGTATATGCTCTCTTTTTATACATCGCGTGAAGGATGAATGTGCAGCTTTTGTTATAACATATTACAAAGAACATGACAGCAGTCATGATGTTTAAGGTCGGCGGCCATCATTAGAGACTTGCTGTGATCAAGATCAATGACGTGGTGGGGTATCCGAATCAGTGTTCTGTGTTTCAGGAACTGTACTTTCCAATTGTGTGCGTTTTTCCAGCAGATCATTAATCCAGCCACTCTGCAATTCTAGTGCAGCCTCTTCTTCAAGTCGAGCCTTGAGTGCAGCGTCGGTCTGTAGCTCCCTAAAGCAATCTTCTTCGGTAGGCAAGAAGACAGACCTGAGAGCTTGCCCACCAATGTCCATGAGCAAGAGTGACGAAGTTATCAGGAGAAGAGAACTCCACCATGACAGGTCGCGGCCGAATTCATTGATGAAGGCATCTTTCACAAAGTATGCCTTAGATGATTTGTAGACTTCTGCTTGTAGTGCAGACCAAAGCCACCAACCGCCGAAGGAGATGAGGAAGAACGAATAATTGATGACCGACCAACTATGCATCTCAATGAAAATAAGCTTGACATTGATAACAACTACTATAGCAGTGAAGACCATGTCTCCTAATGGATAAAGTGTTGGTGATTCAGGACGTCCGTATGCAAAATACGCCAGGTAGAAGCTACTCACCGCCTGCGTAGCTGCTAGCACTAACCAACCAAGTAGTATTTTGATATTGAAGGCCTGGCCAGATCTGCTAGTCTCATACAGTTCCGGTACTGCTAGCAGTGTAGCAGCACTAAGATCCTTTTCGAAAGACCCCAAGCATATCACAGCTAGAGATGTAAATAGTGTATTGAACAACGATAGAGACCAACTTTCGTGCAAACTTGTGCCTGTGTAGCCTGCAAAGCGCTGATAAATTGCTTGTGTCAGGAAAAGTAACATCTCCTTATAGAATGTGCCCAGAATATACTTCGAAATTCTAGCATGATTAGAAAATAAGTCCGACTAAGAAGGCGTCATTAGAGCCTACCTGATATAGTGCCAACGGCCATGTACAAGCAAGAGTTTAACTAGGAAACGAAATTGTGCAATACTGTAATCGCTCGACCGGGCCGCTTGCAAGCCTTCTTTTCCAGTGATACCAATGCCAACGTGAGCCTCTCTAATCATTGCAATGTCATTGGCGCCGTCGCCAATGGCAAGTGTCACTGATGTTGCAACCTCCTTTCGAACATGTCTGACAAGTGTTGCTTTCTGTGCTGGCGAGGCTCGACAACAAATCACCGCGTCAGCCGTGACTGCGAGCTTCATGAAGAGTGACATAAGTACTGGATCGTGTTCAATAAAGTCGAGCGTGACACCATCGATCACAATGACTGCATGTGCCACGTGACCACTGGCAATCTCAAGAACATAAGTATCCAAGATTGCGACTAGCTCAGCCTCGTGCTGATCTAGCACTAATATCCGTGAATAGTCCTTGATCAAACCAGCACTATGTCCGATATTTATTGCTGTCTCTCTTTTGTCACCAGTTAGCATCCAGATCTTCATGCCTGCACGACCGAGCTTTTCAATAGACTGTGGTACTCCATCCTGTAATTTATCCTCGATTGCTGTGGCGCTAGTGAGGTCTAAGTCGACCTCGATGAGCTCAGCCACTTCATCAATGTTCCTTTGTCTGTCAGAAAAGCTCGTGCTGGCTTTATGATATAAGCTTTTCCAATGCATATAGTCCTCAATTTTCAGGAACCGATGTCCGTATAGAAGGACTCGAAGACCTTCCGAGGCGAAGCCCTCGAGATGTTGAAAAGTCTGTTGCAAGATAGCTGATTCGTTCGTAGCCAAGCTCTCATCAACTATTGGGGCACTTGTACGCTCGAGTGGTACGAATGCTTCGCCAATTGCTATTGAGTGACGTAAAGTACGATGCATATCTTTGTGGGTGTTGACATGCTCTTCAATAAGCGACATGCTATTCTTCCGCTGATCCAGGAATTCATCGAGATGGCGAATCGAGTCGAGTCTACTTGAACCGGATATGCTAGGTCTTGACACGGATGGTCTTGCTAAGCTTTTACGTGCGAGTGCTCGCTCTGCATCCATAGACCGCCGCAGACTCACATTAACTTGTACCTCGGACCATTTCTTCTTAGCCAGCGATTTTAGTCGTAGTCTATCCAAAAGTACGGAATCCGCTCCCTTACAAAGCAAACATACTCGTCCATCAGGAAACTCTATCACAACGCTCATCCGCTTGCGTGTACTGGAAAACTCCAGGGTTTCATGCACAAGAAATGTTTCGTCGACGTAGGCATGTTGACTTCCAGAGGGAAAAGTTCTTAGTGTTACAGTGTGAGCACCACGATCTATGAGCATATAACCGAGTTCTTGAGCAGCTGTGACGAGAGCCAGTTCGTCCGGAGATGCCGCTGAAAACTGCACTTCCTCTGTCGAAACATTGCCACTTGGTAAAACAGTGTGGCACAAAGCCATTGCCAATAAAGACAACCTAGCACGTCGAGCAAAGACTGTATGCGGGTGCTGCTGAATATAAAACAGCATATCTGTGGTCGTGTAAGCCTCGATTGCTTGGTTTGGCGCCGGTGAGTGCTTCCAGCTTGTGGTTGACTGTCGTTGCGATGTACGCAATGAAGCTCTTCTTGCACCGAGATCACCCGTCGAAGACCGCAACCTGAATATATCTTCCGCATCAGAACACTTCACGTCCATTGTGGCACTTCGCTTTATGTTGCCTTTAGGCTTCCGAACTTTGTGTAGAAGGAATGGTCGCTCTGTCGCAGCATGCCTCTTGATGTCAATATCATGAAACCACGAATGACCAGCTACAGAGAGTCGCCGAAACACCATTTTATTGTCAGTCAGTGTCCCTGTTTTGTCACTGAAGATGTGAGTGATCTGTCCCAACTCCTCATTGATGGTCGAAGTTCGAGCCTCAGCCGGAGTATCAGTGTCTTCATGATAGAGGTCGATATCTTGCTGCAGTAATACCTGCTGTATAGCTTTGACAATTTCCATCGCAACATAAAGTGACAACGGCACCATCGTGTTGTAGAGAATGAGAAATGAGATAAAGATTGGCAAGAAAGAAATCAAGTCTGCAGCATCAAGATACCACAATCGTGCTTCCGTCCGCGAATGCCAGATGTAGTATGCACAGGTGCAGAAAATCGATAGACCGATGACGAAAGCCACAATTGTCAAAACCACACGATTTACACGACCCTGCATTCGTGGGCGCTTGATCCGAACGTGAGCACTAGCATTCAATCTGATTTTTGTCTCTTCACCTGTGAAAATCACTAAGGCCAGCAGTGCACTAGTGTCGCGGACAATCGAGCCTCGATAGAGTACTTGGTCGTTAGTGATGGGAATATCGATGCCATTGTGCACGAGCTTTCCCTCATAGTGATACAGATTCTTATTTGGCGCCTCGGAATGTATACTTGCCAAGAAAGAACACAACCTGTGTGCGGAACAGTATTCCGCGATACTTGGTATGGCGCGCTTCGTCTTAAGACTAGTCTCACCATCGAGTGCAGCAGTTTCAAGATATGCTACTCCGTGCAATTGCTCGGAACGCAAAAGAACAAGGTCCGCAGGCACCCAGTCATCTTTCTCTAATTTGACAATGTCTCCGACTTTTAGCTGTCCCCATTTTTTTGATGTGCACTTGTGTTCGTCGATTGCCGATGCTTGTATAGTGGTGACCTTCATGTTATTTTCGACCGTATCCATCCGATGACGACGAAGATCATCGTAACCTTCGCGAGCTATCGCGATAAGTATAAATATTGCGAGAGGAACGATCGTCGTGTACGTTCCCGTGGTCGACAATCCAGGGATCATCTGCAATATCGAAATGGTTAAGAAATATATATTTGCCACCTTGGAAAATTGAAAGGCTAATTGTCGAGGAAGAAAGTTGTAGATCGTGTAACGCGAGGATGTGACGTGATTACCAATATAGGGTGATTGAGAGATCCTCTCGATTTGTTCGACATCTTCCCGAGCATCAATAATTATGGTACGACCGAGTGGATCTGCTTGGTACTCTCGTACATTCAATATTGTGGCCTTGAACATTTTGACCTGCTTTCTCCATTGCTCGCGACTCGTGAGGACCACGGCGGATTGCCAGAACAGAGTTCGAAGCTTTAAGACCGAACGTGAGTACAGTCTTGCGATTCGTGTACTCGAGCGGGTGCTGGAAGTCGCAACATTGTCAGCAAGCAGGTGTGATCGAGCAGTGCCTTGGTCGTCTCGAAAGGCTCTTTCGGTGATATGCTGCACTCCTTTCTCTGTGTTATGTGATCCTTGAGAAGCCTCAGAAACGATGGACATCTCTACAGAAGACGCGAAGGACTTCTGGTCGGTAAAGCGTGACAAGAGACGACGTGCTACGGAGGACTGCCCTTGTTGCGAGCTGATCACATTCACTGCATCGCTTGCGTCGACAACATCGCGACATATGTCAGTGCTGAACCTCACTGTATACTGCCTCTGAGGATACGACTCGACTGATTCGATCATAACTTTCCGATGCTGAATGTGCTAGAAAGGCGGTTTGGCATTACCCTGATCGCGAAGCATAGTGCTAGGAAAGCGATACGCACAACTTCAAGGATGCCCTGATGCTCTGCTGATTCTTGAGCTGAGTGCTGCTAATAAGGACGATCATCTAACCATAGCCGTGTTGTAGACGTGTAACAGTTTTTGGCATACCGGTACTGTTGTGCTCGGAATATGTGGAGTTCAATCTCTTTCTAATTTCCACCAGCAAATCAGGACTCAGCATGAACGAGCTACCACCGGTATTGAGGGTTATTGCGAGGTACATGTGCAATACTACAACATCTTCTAGTCGTGATAAATAGCTGGGGTGATACAGCAATAGAGAGTCTTGACCAGATCAATAGAGGTTACAGAGACAGACCATAATCGTCCCAACCTTTGATATACTTGAAAATTGTGACCGCACAGCATTGTTCAATTGAGTGTTTCAATGTTGAGATCAAGTGTCATACTTCGTGCTCATACGTATACGCCTCTCATCAAATTCTTGGGAAAGCGCAACTTCCGTAAGCCCCACAGGACAAGAGTCTTTCTTGCAATTGACAAATTTGTAGCTGAACATGGATCGAATCCTGTTATTCATCCTCAATCTTCAATCAAGGACTTGCCAAAATCGTTCCAGACGAATGTAACTAGCACAACGAGCGAGGACGATGCGAATGACGCCTTTACCGTGTCCACCGGCTCATTTATTCAAGCTCGCAAGCATTTGCCTCTACAGTATCAGTATGCACAATTGAGCACTCAAGAAATGGAAGCAATTGATTCTGTGAGTACAACCCAAACAAAGGCGGCATAGTCTGTGCGAGTCTCTGCTGACGCGACAGGGCGGTGCTACGACCCTCGAACCGTAGAAGCCTCTCATGCTCAATTCAGAGCCTGCCATTAGATACTTCTATACGGGAAATGCTAACAGTGAATGTAATAAGGCAACACATATGTTGAAAAGGAGCATTATTCATATACTGGCAACATGCCGCCCCAAAGGTGTTCGTTCTTTCATCACCGAAAAGTTCGGATTGCCATCGAATGAAACGTGCATCGACAACTATAGTAAGCGGTGCGAAGATATCCAAACTGCGAAGAACATTTGTTGAGACAATTGACGATCACTAGCTCATGGCCATGGAATGGTCCGCACACTATCTCATAGCATATAGATGCACATAGTCACCTTGAAAAGAAGCACTCAACAATCTTTTTCACAACTTTGCAAAACAATGTCCAGAATACTTTTGCTCGATATAGCTTATCCAACATAACATTTATCCATAGATCATGTTGACTGTACTCGGCCGGTATATCTATGGGCACAGCTCCATATTAGAGGTCATCACCCCATGCATACGAGTATTGCTGTAGCTGAACCATCTATGGTCTTCCGTGCTAAGAACTCTCATGCATATGGCTAGGAAGTGGCGGAATTGGTCCGACACGGTACCTTATAGAGAAGGCTGGTCACTCGAAAGAGTTATGGTACCCGTACTAGAACAGCCTCAATGGACAGTGTATGCGGTAAATCCGCCGCCATCGCTGAATCATGAACAATTGCAAACCCACAACCGTAGGTACACACAGAAGATCAAACACCGGACCCCCACGAGTCCTCATGAGGCATTACTACTCCGCGACGTGAGGATCCTGTCTGCCACTCTATCCTGGAACTTCAGCATAGTGCGCAGGTAGTGTGACGGTCTCTGGGAAAGCATAGAACGAATTAGCTATAGCTGCTACCGGGCGGTCGCATGCGGGAATCGGAATTTTGCACACCAGGGAACAACAAAGCCGTCATCAGCATAACACCAAACTGGTATGACCGAAGAGCGCTCGATACTCGTTCAAATTATGCTCTTTATAGTTCATTGTCACATCTGGCCAACTTATGCCAAACCAGCCCTAAGGTGCGCGAATCACTAGCATGCGATGGTGGGATGGAACAGCTTGTGCGTATATTAAGGCAGGGCAAGATTTGTCGCACGCCCGAGATGTTCCAGCTCTCGAAATGGCAGCAGTCGCTTTTGTGTATTGTCAACGTCGGAGTCAGAGGGTCGGAAGGCATCAGGAATCGTGTGATCGAAGCTGGCATTGTTCCAATCACTGTCACCATTCTGTGCAATGCACTCGAGCAGTTCATACAATTCTACCGCACAGTGGCTACCCCTTCTTTAAGTACAAGTCGGCTGTCTGACGAGGAAAGAGTCCATCGCACAGATGCCGTCATGAGCTCAATCGCGACATCAAGAGTACAAATGCGGCCCAATCGATTTGACGATATCTTAAGTACAAATCAGCACGACGTTCTATCAGGTGATCTGCATCGCCCGCAACCCGAAAGGTCCACAACGGTTGTTCGAATATCCCGTCCTCGAGTGGTTACAAATTCGCAAGAGGAAAGGCAATTGTCCTCTAGACAAGCGGATCGGTACAGTGCTATGATCGACGGAGTTCCTCCGAGAAGCACGACGAACCTTGGTCAAGCCAGAGTTGTGTCCCGTCTATTTGATCATCAATTTGTGCCTAATGACACAATTGTGCAGCGTAGTGAACTTCTTCAAGAAGATCGTACTCATCCAATCTCTAGCCCACGAGACCATGAGATGCACGATCAGCATCTCTCAACCACAAACATTGCGACATCTCCTGCAAGCTCTGTTGGCTTGCATAATTTCCAGCCAGCTAGAACAAGATCTCATTCCGGCACAACATTGAGTTTCTCGCAACACACACCTGGTTCTGTCGAGCATAGCCGTGTAAATGAGGTGAATTCTGATACAGATCCAGCAATGAGGACAACAACTTGGGACCAAGACGTGACACTCTGCTTAAAGTTGTTAGCTTATTTGTCCAAATATCCATATCTCAGGCCGGAGTTCAGTAAATCTCATGATGTACCACAATTACGTCAGAATCTGAAACAATTCGAAATGCACTACAACACCAACGCTGTTGGTGTTTTTGATCAAATGGATGAGGATCTCAGCGAGTCCTTGCAAATCCCTTCGAACGTGTTTTCATTGGTAGAGAAATTCACAATGCGGATACATGTGAGCGAGTCTACCTATTGGGCTGGAGTGATCATGCGAAATTCATGTCGGCGACATGAGCAGGGTGGCGTTAGGCAATGCGCATATTTGGAATGCGGTAAATGGGAAACACAAAATAGACAATTTGCCAAATGTCGACGTTGCAGGAGAACGAAGTATTGCTCAAAAGCTTGTCAGAGTAAAGCTTGGACTGGTCACAGATATTGGTGCTCTTCCTCCACCCCACCCGCGGATACATCTTCCTGAGATCAATAATAGACTGGGCCGACAACTCTGAATTTCAATTGATAGAGCCAATTGCGTGGAATTGCTGCTTTGTAGCGCGTAGCATTTTTGGTACTGAGCTGTTCAGCCTTAATCTGGAGCATCTTAGGGTTAACACTTTTAAACACATCATGCAACGACAAAATTGTACTTCGACTGTGAAATAGCGTATCACTGGAATGTTCCCCCGACTCGACAGGGCAATACAGTAGTGATTCGTCGAAGTGCAAGAGAGCATGGGATTTTCAGCGGTATTTATCCTGTTTTCATGACTATATCATCGTTTCATCATCGTTTCTGTTGACCTCTACTTTGACAAGACATCGTTGAGCTATTCTTATATCACAGTTCCAAGAAACTCCTGCAGCCAACTCTCAAATCCAGCTTCAGCCAAATTTGCGATTATATGCGAGAATGTATAGAAGGAGCAAGATGCATCTGATCAAATTGTAACTTAAGATAAGTATACTGTAAGTAGACATGGTAAACCGACCGAGATCCGGGATCCCGGTACGGTTCGTGAACCGGGACCGCGTCCCGGCTGCGATTGGTGGAAGTCTGTAAGTACCAAATAAGCCTGCATATTGATATTCTAATTCTCAGCTGCTATCTGTTGTTGACAGAGCATTTATGAGTCTATACTGTAATTCAAGCTGTTTAAAATTGCGAATTCTGAGCTATAGTGCTGCCTGCTACATATCCAAGATCGAATTTCATCCAACTCTATAATAGATTTGAGCTACTCTTATACCTCAATATAAATGGTATAGATAATATAAATAAGATAATGTGATCTGATATTGGACGAGCTCCTCAAAAAATCAAATTGTAGAACTATATGTATTCTGGCACAATATACAAACAGCTATAAAGTCAGGAGACTAAACATAGTAGAATCTTCAATCTGCCAAAATTGTATCAAACCATCATATTGTCCTCAAAAGATATAAAACTGTTTTAGATCCAAAGTATCTACAAAGCACTATACAATCAGCTATTGATTAGTAATAATTCTGAAATTTGTACAGTATAGTTTCATAAGATGTCTTCCAAAAGAAATTTTGTTTTAGAGGCTAAGAAGAAGTATAGCATGTAAACATGGTAAACCTACTGTGTCCTAGCCTGGGATTCCAACACGGTGTTTTAACACAGTACTGTACCAAAATTCCAGTATCATTACAGTATGCACAATTTATCTGCATTTTGGCCATAGAGCATAATAATACTCAAAACCTGATGATAATATATCTTGTTGATATGCCTTAGAGGCATCATATGCACCACAGCTATTGTTTGCAGCAAGAATCACAACTTTGCAGCTAGAATATCAGCTTTACAGCTCAAATCACAACTTTTACCTCTATTTTGCTTGAATTACTATGTTGTTCACTATGGTTGGCCTATTTAGCCCTGTTTTGTCTAACTCACAACTGTACAATTTGAAGGTCGACTTTTTACCCTATTCTGCTCAAATCATAACTTGGCTCATCTCACAGATAATGTAAATGCTGTGACCAGTAAAGTATTTTAGAAAATAAACAGTACTATATATTAACCAATCAAATATGTTATCCAATTAAATCAACAATGTATCTATAAATACAAGACAGGCATGTAGCTTTGTCTATGGATCTTTCCAAGCGTAATCCTAATCTAGAACCTAATACAATTTGTAAATCATGGCTAGAATATAGTTCCAGTTCTACTAACCGTAGCTAGAAGATACTCACGTTCCCACCAACCGTGATCAGGATATAGTACTAGTTTACAAATTGTACCACAATTCTTAATTCTGATTGCTTTACTATGTCCAACAGCATGTATGGCAAACAGAGATTAAAGTTGATATATCAAAGATTTGTACTTTCTTTTAGCAATTTTGCATTCATTTGATAGTATATAGACTCCAAACTTTCTCTATAAGTACTTTCTAGCAGCATATATAGTGCTGTTTGCTCTAATCATATATTAAGTCTTAATTCTTAGTGAAATCTAGTGTATAAATAAGTCATCTTGGTAGCATTCTTTAAAGCTATTCTTATTCTATAACAGATCCTATAGATTAAGTATAAGTTACATGCTACAATACAAAATCAAATTAGGTTTTGAAAATATATCTATAAGACTCTATATGTTCTAGAGCAACATATATACAGCTAGACATGGTAAACCAACCGGGATCCGGGATTCCGGTCGATAAAATTTGGTGAGCAAAGCTGCAAGCTTTGTCTTGTATTCATAGATAGGTTGCTTGATTGGGTGACATATTGTGCTCTTTATTCCCTGAAATGCTTCGCTAGTCACAATATTTGGCAATATGAGCTGCGCAACTATGAGCAAAACAGTGGAAACCCAGCTGCAAAGTCAAGATTTGAGCAAAAAAGGGGACAAAGTTGAGATTCAAGCTGCAAGGTTGTGATTTGAGCTGTAAAGTCATGGTTTGAATTGAAGATTCGAGCTGGAGAGCTAAGATTCGAGCCGGAAAGCTGAGATTCAAGCAGAACAGTGAGATTCAAGCTCAAAAGCTGAGATTCTAGCTGCAAGGTCGTGATTTGAGCTCAAAAGCTCAGATTCTAGCTGCAAAGTCGTGGTTCAAAAGTCGTGATTCAACCTTGAAAGCTGAAATCTTAGCTGCAAAGTCGTGATTCGAGCTCAAAAGCTGGCATCCTAGCTGCAAAGTCGTGATTCTAGCTGGAAAGAATAGCTGTGGTGACTATGATGCCTTTAGAGCGTACAAACAGGATATGTTGTCACCAGATCTTTGACTGTTGTTATGCAGCTTATGCTCGACTGCAATAGATTGTGATTATACCGGGATCCCGGTATGGTACGGTTCAAAACACTGTGTTGGAATCCCGGTACAGTATTTTGAACCGTGTCAGGATCCCGGCACGGTAAACCGTACCGGAGAAAAATCCCAGACCGGGACCCAGTCGGTTTACCATGTCTATATACAGCTATCAAGTCAAGCTACTGAGAATAGTAGCATTGCTGATTTGCTAAAATGTTACTATACAAGACTAAGGCAATCTTTACAGATTTGGAAATTGGAACAGTAGCATACCTCTAAAGAGCATATTGAAAAGCTTGTTTACTATTGTTTGACATTACTTTTGTGCAATGGTCTTTGCAGTATATGAAATAACTAGATATGGTAAACTGACCGGGATCCGGAATTCCGGTTGGAAAGATTTCTTAGTAAAACTGTGAGCTTTGTCTTGTATTCATAGATATGTTGCTTGATTGGATGACATATTGTGCTGTTCATTCCCTGAAATGCTTCACTAGTCACCACAATTTCATCATCCGTGATGTAGACCAAGCTGCAAATTGAGCAAAATAGTAAAAATCTAGCTGCAATATTGTGGTTCAAGCAAGATAGAAGTTTATTGAGCAAAACAGTGACAATTCAGCTGCAAAGTTGTGTTTTGAAAGTTGTCATTTGAGCTCACAAGCTGAGATTCTAGCTGAAGCTAAGATTCTAGCTGCGGAGTCGTGTTTTGATAGTTGTGATTTGAGCTCAAAAGCTGGCATTCTAGCTGCAAAGTTGTGATATCAGCTGCAAAGAATAGCTGTGGTGACTATGATGCTTCTAGAGCATACAAACAGGATATGTTGTCACCAGATCTTTAGCTGTTATTATGCTTGACTGCAATGAACGCAGACAAATTGTACATACTGTAATTATACCGGGATTCCGGTCCGGTACGATTTAAATCACCGTATCTGGATCCCGGCACGGTATTTTGGACCGTGTTGGGATCCTGGCATGGTGAACCGTACCTAAAGAAAATTCCGGACCGGGAGCTAGTCAGTTTACCATGTCTAAAAATAACTAAGTACTAACATATAGAACAAACTCTAGGCTATCATTCTATATACGTCTACTGCTATAAAAACTATCATAAGCTGTGCAATATAGATGCTTTTGATGTCTGTTTTAGTATTTAATGCAACTAAATGTAGAATTAGACTAAATTAGCCGGCTGATACTGTAGATTCTACAAGTCACAGAAATCTATAATGTGCTATATTAATGGTTATTAATGTTTAACAATTTTGATCTAGTATAATATACAGTACCTTGACTAAAGTTTTTACTCATCCCAAATTTGACTATTATTGCAAGCACTTTCAAAGTTCTGTAGCACTCTCAAATGATTAGCTATTGCTCTACAACTTCTAGAACTTAGTGTAGTAGTCTCCAGCTTTAACACAAGCTTTTATTTTCCAGAACATGCTCTCTACAAGCTCTTGTAGGAAGCTTATATCTATCTTTTCCTATAACTTTAGAATTTCCTCTATCAGCCGTGCCAGAATATAAGCCGGTCTTCTGATAGAATGCCATAATGCACTATGCTGATGCCTAGAGAGTTCTTTAGAACTCTTCCAAACATGCTCAATAGAATTCAAGTCTGTAGAGTATGGTGGCAAGTCCTTGATGTACGTGTAATCTGTATTATCCAGCCACTGTTACACAATTTGCGCTTCTTTGCACTGCAGCATTATCCTGCATAAAGATACTCTTGCCTAGACTCTCAGACATTAGAACAAGTATCTCTGGAATAATGAATTGTATCACATCAAGATAGCTGGCCGCTGTGACAGATGATCACAGATCTATTGGACAATACTAGTAGACAAATTGGTTGTCAAAGGAATTCTTTTTCTGTTTTGAGGACCAGTAGCAGAGTTCTCCAGAGCTCTTGAAACTACTGAGGACAATAGCAGTTAGGCTTGGCAGTTTGGTTAATTTTCAACCTCTAACCCGAGGTTAGTTTGGTTGAACCAAAAAACTCTCGATTTTGGTTTGGTTGAACCAATCACAATTTTGCCCTTGGTTGAACCTTTTTGAGGCTCGGGTTTGGTTAAAGGAAACCAGGTTAGGATTTGCGTATCTTTTGGCTAGAAGCTTCACAATGATCAAGTAAGCTCTGGTATATACTTTGCGGTCTATAGAGCTCGAACCAGTGCTGTATGTTGTTGTGTCAGGTCTTGTAGCGTGTCATGAAACAACAAACAAATCAATTAGACTCTGAGTGACTTAATTTCAACCCAAAGCTTATGAGCAGATGTTTGCAAAACCCGTTTTCAACTTCTTACAACTCAACATCCACGTTAAATGCTTACAAGAAAGGTTTAAGTCACTACAATTGAGTTGTTATTGGTCGCAAAGCACTTGGAGAGAGAGTGTCTGAATTATTCTATGAAAAACTATTAGATGCTTTCAAAATTGGGTGCCCAAGCCAGACAATAAGCACTGGCCTTACCGGCGCACCCAATCTTCAGGACCTCTAGGGAA
>RHGJ01000035.1:0-15578 GCA_005281535.1 Taphrina confusa | reverse complement strand
GTAGGATCATAATATTGACGCCACAAAAAATGATGTGCCAAACCCCAGGATAAAAGACTTGTTGCTAGAGTCTGAACATGAAGCGTTCTCGGAGAAGAGATTGTGTAGATTCACATGTCAATATGCATGTGCTTTGTGAACGTTCGCGACCCAGAAAAAACATTGGTGATTTTAAGGTTTGCACTTTGATCAGCTTGAAAATCTTCGGCTCCACGCCTCACCTGCTTCCAAGCTATAGATGCACACCTTGAGCCTTGTAACGATGTTCATAGCTTCAATTCGAGACAAACCAAGTACATCAGCACACAGTCCGACAACACTACAGTACCCAACCTGATATGAAATGAAACTCAAAACCCTCTTTGCCCGCTGAGTATTTGAATTTACCATTGACTCGATGGAGTCCGTTCCCCCTTCGACAGTGGCAATGGCAATGAAGGCTGCCTTTAGTAGTACAGATATCAAAGTCTCTCGCGCAAGTATTATGGCGAGTGCAAGCCTCTTGACGTAATCACTCATAGTCCTGGAGCGTATTTCGTAGAATACTGACATGACAGACTTTTCACACGCGAAGCTATACTAAGAGCTCATCTGAAGCGTTCTCAAGCAGAAAACAACGATATTGATATAATGCTTGATGTTGATGATCTCGAAAGTGGTACGATCAATGTTGTAGTCTGTCTCAAGTCCAAAATTTTGACTGGAGTAGTGATGGGCGCTATGCTCTCTGATTTCTTGTGACTGCTAGATTAGAGGTTCGGATTGTATACATGGGACAGCTCAAGTCAATGGAAAACTACTTTTTGCTACACGATCTGACTTGAGGGGATGTGCTTTGGACGATATCTCGAAAAAGTCTTGTCACTGTATTTCATAGCCAGTAGATCTTCAGACTATAGATAGAAAGATCTTGAAGGCTCGTCTTTGAAGCACCACGGTTCAAGCACGTCGCTATGCTACGAGGGAATGCTCCTTCCTTTCCGAGATAGTCGCGAAGAAAATCTCGATGTTGTGAAGCATAGAGACAGCTTGTTGATGCATGCCATGATTGATCCGATAAGTGACAGCTGCTGGTTGCTACCAACATTAGGAATGATCGTGTACTGTAGCTCTTGCGATTGTGGAGAACCTATATGAAGATGACTGCATCGGGGCAATGGCTTTCGTGGCTGCAAAGTGCCGCTCCGATACATAATCAGTAGCCACCAACGAATACAATTTGTCTGAGCTTGAGGTGGAGATATATCAGAGTTGCACTGCAAATTTCGCAGCGTCTTCTAAGAGAACCTACAGTGATCATCAAAATGGATTCCTGTGAGTCTTCAGGCAGCAAACGTCACGTCTAAGGATGTCTACCCGGACAGCGAACATTGTCGGGCGCAGCAAATTTATCCAGTCTCCATCGAGGTCTGGTAATCAGCGAGACTTCACCTTGCATCCTGTGACGATTCCATTAGCCCCGAGTATTTATCGTTGCTAGTTCGAAGGTTATTTACAACAAGTACAATTCGAATGTTGCGTAATGTCAGCTATTCTGCGAGTGGCAGTCCCATGCAAACGCTAGATTTGTGGCTACCTTCGTCTATCTCTGGGCCGGAACCGGTCCTGTTTCTGGTTTACATCCATGGAGGTGCATGGTCAGATCCAAATCAGACATCTGAGGAAGGTCATGTGTTGCTCAGTAAAATCTTTGACAATGGAAAACTTGGAAAAATCAAAATTGCATGCGCCTCCCTGAACTATCGCTTGTCGCTCGAATGTAACGGGGTCAAGCATCCGACTCATATGCATGATGTGGTAGAAGCGCTGAACTTTCTGAAAAGGAATTATGATCTACAACACTGCATTTTGGTTGGACATTCCGCTGGTGCCACATTGGCAGTGCAAGTCTTCCATCAATTTCGACGAGAAATCATGGCTATGGTCTTATTTAATGGCATATACGATCTTGTGGCTCTGGTGGAAGAATATCCAGAGTATAACAAATTCGTCTCCGCAGCATTTGGCGATCTCGACCAAAGGTAAAACTATCTGACCTTTCCAGATTGCACAGGACTGACCTGAACCTAGTGATTGGGAGTCTGCAAGTCCAACTCACATCATGCGAACAACAACTGTCAAGCCACAGCATTTGCACGAGTATGTGATTCTTGCACACAGTCTTGAAGACGAGCTTTTAAGCATGCATCAGAGTGATCTATTTCAAGTTGTCTTAGATGATGTATGGGGCGAGAAGATCCAAAGAAGACTCATTCATGGTAAGCACGATGAGAGTCCAGCAAGCCGAGAATTGCAGGAGATCAGCGCACAAGCCATCGAAGTGGTAAGACGCAAGTTGACGTAAAAAGCTTGGAATTGGTCTTGAACGTACTGACAAAAGCGCTACAAGGATAATGCTTTGCCACACCTTGTACAACTATTTTCGAAGTCGAAATCTGTCAGATCTGTTCATATCCTCGAAAGACATCGCCCCACTAGTGCGTGGCCTCCTGCGCACTCTTTTGTTCATTTTCGATCAATGCTCCAGCATGTATATATTTTCCATCGAAGTGAGATACCCAATCTTGGACAGCGGTCTCTTGTTCGGCATCCAAATCATCGAGCTTGTCAATTGGGCCTTCAGAGTTTACAAACATGTCGTCCTCAAAACTACCCATCGCGAGTGCCCGACTGGCATCACGACCACCAAAATTTTTGTACGGACCTCTAATGTAATATTATTATACGTTGAAGAGAATGATTGATGGAGCATACTTTGGCCCGTAAAACATCGCACCTGCTGTCACATCATAGACTTTGCCCTTGACGGCCATCAGGATGTGAGGATCCTCCACGCCATTGAATCTCCGCAGGCTGCGTGGAGTGTAGTCTGCGATCGGCAATGGCTCGATTGGCTTGCTTATCGCAGGAGTGAGTGACTTTTTCGCTATCCTTGCATATATGAGGTAACCAAGCACAGCAAATAGAACCAGATTGCTACAATTCTGTCAATAGCCTGTCGGATGCTTTAGCTCCACTTACGTGAAAGAGAAGATAGAGGTGACTTCTGAAGTCTCTGGAACACTCATACTTGACGGTGCGTTCTAGACTGACGGCACAGACAATTTCACCAGTAATTGAGTCGAGTGGACAGTCTTGTATGCTCCGTGCAAGTATTGAGTTCTTTGCACTTATGGCTAGTGGAGAACAGACCATGGTTATTCCAAGGTCGCTCGCATACCGTACCGTTAGACCACACATAGAAAGCCACTACGGCGAGATTTACCTCTTTCGTGGCTTGGCTTGTGATTTTTGAATAATAAATTTGTCGAGATGTATACTGTGACGTAACATAACTGGCTATAACTCTGCACCAGCCAAGTTAAATGCATACAAGGGGTGGTTCGAAGGCCAATAGCTGACTGTCGTTTTCGGTAGGTTCTCGCGCAATCTTGATACTTCCGAGTTCGCGAGTGCTGTGACAATTGGTTGGCCGCTCAAGTCATGAATCTTCCAATGCTAGGCTTGGTCACCAGAAAGATTACATGCTACGCTATGACTGTTTCATACTAAGCAGCAATTACGCAAGAACGGACAGCAATCCTGTCGAGAAGACTAGCGAATAACGACATCGAAACAGAAGCACCACATCAGTTATATTGATCTCTCGATCGCAAATCAAAATAGCAAAATCCAGCGTCTTCGGCAGGCTCCGTGCTCTGGTCCGAGCTACGATCCCTTATCCTGCGATGCGGGGACAATTTGACATCGTTACTGTCCCTTCAAGTGACACTTCCTCGAAACCAGCGATTGTGCTGTCATTTGATGACAAGAAGTACCTTTTCAATTGTGGCGAGGCCACGCAACGTGCCTTGGTTACCAATAAAATCCCGATGCGAAAAATACAAGAAGTCTTTCTCTCAAACGGCTGGGAGAGCCATGGTGGTCTTGCCAGTCTCATGTTGGGTTTGACAAGTAATGATGGCGTTCGCTATTTGGGTCTGCATGGACCACAGAACTTGGCGTACTACCTCGCCACTCTACGAGCCGGTCAGCAGAGAAGTTATAAGTATAAAGATGTGCTACGCTTGTCAATCGAGGAGTACGGGCCCGATGATTTGCAAACTTTTGAGGACACAAATGTCATGATCAAACCTATTTTGACATTGCCCTCCAATAGACAAGTAAAGAGCAGCAGTGAAAACATTCGTGAACATGCTAGAAATTCGACAAGTGGAAAGAGTGACACAGATCAGAGTCTTCTAGACCACGAAACAATACATAACATAGCGCATTCTGTGTGGTCGGGCCAATTCTTACAGGAAAAAAGTGATGGCTTATGGACACCGTTCAAGAGAGACCTTGACACTAGTCTTGAGACCATGGACAAGAACAATAATATCAAAAGACAATTATCAGACGAGGAAATAATTCAGGAAGACCCTAGAAAACGAACCAAGACTGTAACCACGCAACATGATAAATTTACTGCGACCGCGGCTGAGCATTGGGCGTTTGGTAGATACATGGCTAAAGATTTGCCAACAAATTTCGAGCCTTTTGAGGGGACCATTTCGTACTTCATACAAGGACAACCTCTGCCTGGCAAATTTGATGCCCAAAAGGCAAAACAACTTGGAATACAACCAGGCCCAGCCTATGGTCGTTTACAGAAAGGATTCTCTATTCAGACTAAATCTGGAGTTGTCCATTCGCATCAAGTGTTAGGACCTCCTCGAATATGTCCGCCAGTTTTAATCATCGACTGTCCAAGTCGCGAATACATAGAGGCGTTGTGCTCAAATGAGTTCTTCAAGTCTTGTAAGGGAAAGAAGGAGCCATCTGTAATTGTGCATTCCTGTGATGCCAATGTCTTACAGGACGCCGTATACATCAATTTCATGTCATCTTTTGGTAGCAATGTTAAGCACCTACTGTCGAGTCCATCAATTGTACAGGATGTCATAACAAATACGAGGGCTGCAAAGCATCTAGAGAGCTTACAGGCCCTATCAGAGAAAATTTATCCTAGCCCAAAGACATTACCACCCAGTACGAAGGTGTCTTTTACAGCATACGAAGACGTGGCCGTCAATTCTTCATTGATTGAGGCAGGTATGAGATTCACTCCATTTCCATACTTGTCTTTATTGAGACAAAGTGCAAAGCAGTCTGAGGCTCTCCATGAAGAGCACCAGAAGTTGTTGACCGTATACACAAAATCATGTCAAGATGTACGACAAAGCATTGCGCTTGCAGAAAAGGATCGATCTCCATTTGGTCCTGGAGCTGAAGTCGAAATCCTCACTCTTGGAACGGGTTCTGCTGGCCCTTCGATTTACAGAAATGTGGCAGGGACTCTGCTTGTTGTGCCGAATGAGTTCTCAATCTTGCTAGACTGTGGGGAGGGCACGGCAGGTCAATTGGTCCGCGCATTCGGCACGGACCTTGAGTCTGCTCTTCAAAACTTGAGGATCATCTTTATCTCTCATATGCATGCGGATCACCACCTGGGACTAATAGGCGTCATCAGGATGTGGAACAAGTATAATATCAATAACACATCTACACTTTTTCTCATCTGTCCAATGAAATATGGAAGAAGTATCATTGAGTATGCCAGGATTCACGACATTGGTCTTGAGCGGGTCGTAATAATCAATAGTGCTTGCATGTCGCATGAGTCATCGGCAAACTATTCTGAGCCTAATTCAACAATGATTCAGAAAATCGCAAGAATGGAAAAAGGTCTACCAGGACTACTCAAGATAACGACCTCTAGCGCCATCCACTCCGAGAAAGCAATGTGTGTCAGAGTAGATCACAGAGATGGTTGGAGTGTCTCATATTCAGGAGACACAAGACCTTGTAGCTCTTTCGCCTCGATGTCAAAAGATGTCACATGCTTGATCCATGAAGCAACATTTGAGGACAACAAGCTTGACGAGGCCGTGAAAAAGAAGCATAGCACGATTTCCGAGGCATTGCAGGTCTCCCGGGAAGCGAATGCACAGACGACGATTCTTACACATTTCAGTCAACGTTATCCCAAGCTTCCTGTGCTGAACGGGCTGCCTTGCGAAGAATTGTCTCGAAGACGGGTCGGCTTTGCTGTTGACATGATGCGAGTCAAATTGAAGGATGTCTGGACTCTGGGTTTGCACCTACAACCACAGCTCGACTTAGCTGCGGGTCTCGATGAGCTGAATATTCAAGAAGATGATGTGGGAGTGGACGAAGTTGTGCTTGATGATTGAGAACCCAAGCACCCTTCCGAAAACCTTTCAAGCACAAAAGTGGTAATAGACGTCCTGGCTTGCTTCATGTTTGTGCACTGGACGCTTACATACATACTATCCCCGAAGTCAATTCGTGTTTCGGAGCATGACTATACCAAGTCAAGTCAAGGGTTCAGGTTCTGATTGATGTCTTGAACAGCTTAGCTTTTGCTCTCATGTACAAGCGACGTTCCTTCTGCATCACACACTACACTTCACCATATGAGATGGTGCGGAAATTGCATGTGCTCGAGAACAAGTCAAGTTGAGCCATTAGTCGTCGCTATTAGTAGGTTTCGAGGCGCAAATTTAACGCTGTTCAGCACGCTAGCACGAGATAAGCAACATGTCTTGTGCGTGTCTGCCTCGACATCAGCATTGACTGTGCTGAAGACGGATTCGTGATACGATGGCGCCTCGATTTCCTTAGTCTAATTATTAGCTTATTAGCTTAAATCGAACAGTTTACTATTGCGAGTCCTTCTAGCAGACTTGCCGTATCATGAGGAGGAAGACGTCCATTATCTTGCGCTTCAGGTGTCGCTGTGCGCCAACCTCGATTCCGACAAGGACTATTTTGGGGTTGTTTTCGTTCTCGAACACGCTCCGCTGCGTCCTGGCAAAGCTGCGAATACGAGCTCGCACTATGATCGAAAGTATGTTTTCACCATGTATTGAATCCACTTCTACTGCTAAATTACGAACTATATATATTTCAGAAATTTATAGTTTGGTTGTGAATAGATATTTTGTGCTTTAAGAACAATTTCGTTTGTTGTCTCTATAGTGCGAGATTTGCACAAGAGAATGCAGGACGAGTACTTCCAGCATAATCGTCAATGATAGCCGTTACCGCAGCATAGAGACCTGGTCCAAGAAGGAACAAACCGCATAAAAGGACGAACAGGTGAGTCACACTCATGATAGATCTGAAGGCACCCTGGAATAATTGTCCTCGGTGGAGGTGATAATACGCGATCGCAAAGTAGATAAATCCAAAAAAGGAGTCAAATGCTGCTCCGAGAAGTGACAAGAAGTCTCCCATGCTTGGTATCACCTCAGCAAAGATGAAAGCGATGAACCAGATTACAGCCATGACCGTAATCCAAACGCTCCATCCGATGACAGTATTGCTATGACCATGTCGAGACTTGCCCATGATTCGGAAGTAGACAAATTTCGCACTTACGTTAGCATATATGACGCCAATGACCAAGGTAGGCACGATGACAAATGCGAAAGATGCCTTTTTGTAAGCAACCACTCCCAAACTCCCAAAAGCCGGAGCCGTCGAGTATTGACCAAGATATCTGAAGCCGACTGAAGGTGGAATGATAAACAGTATGGCAGAAATGCCAGTGAGGACTGCAAGAGATTTCGGGAAATCTTGAGGACGTTCCATCTCCGAGATGAATGTGGGAAAGAGGATTTGCGGTACCCAAAGAAAGGTGATGTTGAGCACCGCGTTCATACATGCGACCCATGTGGTTCCAGCCAGGGGGAAGGCATAAGTTCTGACCAATCCATCACTTGGATAATTTCCATTATAACCATATAGAGGAGCCTCTTCAATGCCAGCGAAAATCAAGAACAGGAGTATTGCAATTCCCATGCAAGCTGCCGAGAACATAGACATGAACGAGACATGACGTAGTGTCCTCGGGATAGACATGACGATCCCCATGATCATGATGATGATAGAGAAGACTATTGTGCATAGAGAATGATCCGACAAAGTATTCAGAATCTATTTCGCTGTTAGCACATTTTCTCAGTGGTATGTTAGCCCTTCAAACCTTGGCTCCAGTCAGAACATGAAATCCTATAAGCAGGATGTTGTTGGCCAATAACATGAAACCAGTAAACTCATATGCGATTTTACTATGGCCACAAGCATAATACGCAAAATCACAAATGTCTCTGATTTGTGGATACTTCATGATATACTTGTGCATCGTCATGGACGTGATGTAAAACAAGGTTCCAGACATCACCATAGTGATGATACCTGGTACCCACCCAAGAACGGAGAGCGACCAAGATTGTGCCATAATTGCGAGACATACTTGATCGCCCGCTAGCAACCATGCAGCCTTTTGCCAGGATAGAGTCCTGAGTTTTATATCATGCTCGCGATCTGTTATGATCAGTCGAAGTCTTAGACAGCGGATGCGCGCAAGGCCATATATACCATACCTTCGATTACCAAAGCAGCGATTGTGTCGATTGTACTCGCTCCATCATCCTTAAAGCCGTTAAGGTCTTTTGATTGCTCGCGTACTTCATACAGGTTACTCTCTTCTTTGGACATCATCGTCTCCTACACTTCGCAGTGGTAGATGTGCTTTGCTTCTAGTGTCCTCAAGTGGGCATTTTGGTGATAACTTTAATAGGATTCTAGGTCGTGCAGATCGAGATCGAGGTTCGTACGAGGTACCGAGTACTCCCACACGTCCGAGGTGTGGTGGGGCAAGAAACGAATAAGCACGCCATTGATCGCTAAAATTGTTCCAAGATTCTGGTCTGCAGTCGAGTGATCAGAGGAAAAAGTTCGAATCCGGATTCCTAACCAATCTTATCTGCGAATCATTTCTACCAATCTTTTATGGCTTGATCGTAGCTTGGCTATTGGTGTTCAGTCAGTGTCAAAACAAATTCATGCCAATACAATTGCAACAAGTTATGAATGCTCACAGTTTGCTTGAAGTTGACGTCGACGTTGTAGGGTGCCTAAACAAGCATCAAACAAAAATGTGGGACTAGAGTCAAGCCAAAATTGTAGATGAACCGTTCACATGTATTGGTTTGAGTTCGTGTTCTGTAGGAATTGTGAATCTCCATGTGAGCACCAAACCTCTTAATGTACACCAGTATTCTATGAAACTTGTCACGTCGGTGCTCATTAGCTCGCGGTCAGCATATGTCGATTATAGGGAAATGGAGGTATCGTCCCAGATCATGCCAGAATCTGAGTTACACTTCACAATCAAAGGCTAAAGAACTTCTCTTGCAATTCAAAGAACAAAAACCTGCTTGCAAATGTTCTTCCCGACATAAAGATACTGCAGCGCCGGACGCGATGATAAAACCCAACTGACTTGCCACACTCTAGCAGCCTACAAATCTGTGCTAGGCTGATCGTGCTGGTGTACAGCTACATAGGATCATCCAGCACGCAACGATGGTTCTATTTGTCTGGGTGCAGAAATTGCCTTGTACTGTACCGTATGTTGTGACTATGGTCTGCTCTCGGTTGCCGTGCCTAGAATCGTGTCCAATGCTATGATTTTGAGAAATGACAGCGAGGTGTATGTTCAAAAGTCTTATTGAAAAACTATATTCTTTTGCAGAGGCAAAGCCAACCCACCCATTGCACCATGATTCAAGTAGCGAAATTGCAGAGGAGTCCTTTTAGCTGCAATATAGAGCTTCCAGTGCTGATCATCGTATCCAACCTATATATACAATACCAGTCAACTGAAAGTGACCACCACGCAAAAGAAGAGCTTGTAACGGAACAACAGACATCAAACGTGTCTGTACTGTACAACTAAGAGGAGTTCTGATAGTTATTGACGTATATAGAAAGGTAGCCTGAGTTATATTCTATATGCTAGCACTTAAACTTACCATTTGCATATACGCAAGCTGTAATCCTTCTTGGAGATGATAATACTAGTTTCTTAGATGAGACCCACTCTTGTTTACTTCACAGGAATACCGGTACTGATCAGAGCAATTTAGACCTGCTTTTATTTAGTCTTTCTATACCTCTAATGTACTTTAGTAGATTTAGATGAAAACTCATATATCATACTCAAGCAATTCTTATCTGCATATCTTTGCTGACTGCATTAGAGAATTGTTTTATATCTACATTTGATCTAATTGATAGATTTTTAGTAGTATATCTTGTGTCTATTATATAAATATTTTGTAGTATAACTCTATTTTTATTATAGCAGTTTCCTAAAATATATACAGATTGTGTCATCAAGATACATAAGTCTAAATATTCATGCTCTCATCTTTTTGCTTTCTTGGCTGAAGATTCAGGTAAAGATTGGTGCCTAGCACTTCCATAGACATATTTGCACACTTTCTCTTCTGAATATCTACAAAATACTCATCAGTCTAGAGAATTTTAGTTTAACAGTCCATAAGCATTTTCTGACATATCATGTATCATGCTGGATTCTTCTATTAATTGCAATAGACTTATAAGAAAAGTGTTACTTTATTGTTAATAATAATAGAACATAAGATATACAGTACCAGTTGGCTAATTTTGTTGTGTCCCACCTTTGCTTTGTTCACACAATAAAACAGACATCAAAAGTATCCATATTGCACAGCTTACAATAGTTTTGATAGTTAGAGAGTCTCATAGAGATGCATATATATGATAGTCTGGGTTCCGTTCTATATACTAGTACTTAGTAAAGTTACCATGTGCTTGTATGCAAGCTACAATCCTCCTTGGAAATGATGACACTAGTTTTGCAGGTAAATTTCACTCCGGGTCACTTTGCAAAGATGCCAGTGCTCTAATCAGAGCAGCTCTGACTTGCTCCGCTTAGTCTTCCTGAAACCTCCAGTGTGCTTTAGGTCTGGTTCAAGTCTTTCTAGCTCTAATTTGAGGGCAAACCAGAAGTGTTCAATACAATTCAGGTCCAGTAAATTTGATGGCCATTTCAAGACCCAAATACCATACTTGAGTATCTGCAGCTGGCATACCTCTGCTGTATAGATAGAAGAGTTATCTTGGATCTATATTTGACCCGGCTGATAGATTTCTGGGAGTATATCTTGTATCATTCTGTTGTATGCATCCTTAGTCATATAGCTCTGCCCTTCATTATAGTAATCTTTTGGAAAGCGCATGCAGACTGATCTAGTTGCATCCTTTACCCTTTGAAATGTCTACTACACATTCATCAGTTCAGTAAGCTGTTGTCCAGCAGTTTCTAGGCATGTCTTGCCATATAAGACACTAGACTAAGCGTTCTTGTCTGTTTGTTTCTGATATATTGGGGTTTGATTTTTTGATATGTTGAATGAAAGTTGAGTCAATTGCCTTGAGTTTCTCTTGATTTGTGTAGGCTTATTTGGATAGATCTGTTTAACTTTTTCCAAGATAATGTGTTGTTGTTTCTGAGATGTCTAAAGAGACGCTGATCTTGCTCAGCTGTTGACTTTTTGGGTAGTCCAGAGCGTGGTAGATCTCTTTGCTCTGAACCTCTAGCTTCTGCCAATTTTACAGTTCTCTGCACTGTACAATAGAATGTGGTCTCATTTACAGCAATTTCAATGAGAGCTTGATCATAATGTGCACCTATGATTCTATGACGCTGAGCAGGTGTTAGATTCTTGTTTGGCCTCATATTAAGCTATTTACAGGTCTATAAAGTAAGTCTTGATCAAAGCAAAGGTAGGACATGACAGAACTAGCCGACTAGTACTATATATATCTATAGTGCCAGATGTTTAGCCTTCATTCTCTTTATATCATGATAAATTTACAAGAATACTCAGCAAACATAAAATACTGCTTTCTGCTCTTTTAGTGCTTATCTGGTTAATCTAAAAGCTATAAATTTATCAGAGCATTCATGGCAAACAGGCTGTTATTCTTGCTGTCATGAATCCAATATATCCAATGTCAGGCTGAACACGTCATGTTTGGGGCTTCTCCTTTATCTGTTGAATCTTGATAGATTCAATTCTCCTGTCCTATCTAGACATGGTAAACCGACCGGGTCCCGGTCCGGGATTTTTCTCCGGTACAGTTCACCGTGCCGGGATCCCGACACGGTTTAAAATACCGTACCGGGATCCCGACACGGTGTTTTGAACCGTATCATACCGGGATCCCGGTATAATCACGGTTCATTGCAGTCGAGCATAACAACAGTCGAAGATCTGGTGACAACATATCCTGTTTGTACGCTCTAAAGGCATCATAGTCACCACAGCTATTCTTTGCAGCTAGAATCACGACATTGCAGCTAGGATGCCAGCTTTCGAGCTCGAACCACGACTTTTGGACCACAACTTTGCAGCTAGGATGCCAGCTTTCGAGCTCGAACCACGACTTTTGGACCACGACTTTGCAGTTAGAATCTTAGCTTTCGAGCTCGAATCACGACTTTGCAGCTAAGATCTCAGCTTTCAAGGTTGAACCACGACTTTCAAATCACGACTTTGCAGCTAGAATCTCAGCTTTCGAGCTCAAACCACGACTTTTGTAACACGACCTTGCAGCTAGAATCTCAGCTTTCGAGCTTGAATGACGACTTTTGAAACACGACTTTGCAGCTAGATTCTCAGCTTTTGAGCTCAAATCACGACCTTGCAACTAGAATCTCAGCTTTTAAGCTTGAATCTCACTGTTCTGCTCGAATCTCAGCTTTCCTGCTCGAATCTCAGCTTTCCTGCTTGAATCTTAGCTCTCCAGCTCGAATCTTCAGCTCAAACCACGACTTTGCAGATTAGATCACGACTTTGCAGCTCGAATCACAACCTTGCAGCTTGAATCTCAACTTTGTGCCCTTTTTTGCTCAAATCTCGACTTTGCAGCTGGGTTTCCACTGTTTTGCTTGACCCACGACTTTGCAGCTGGATTCTCACTTTTTTGCTCATAGTTGCGCAGCTTATATTGCCAAATATGGTGACTAGTGAAGCATTTCAGGGAATAAAGAGCACGATATGTCACTCAATCAAGTAACGTATCTATGAATACAAGACAAAGCTTGCAGCTTTGCTCACCAAATTCTATCAACCGGGATCCAACCCGGATCCCGGTCGGTTTACCATGTCTAGTCCTATCTACTTCTTTATCTACTGCTTATATAGATATATAGTCAATTAACAACAATATTAGGATCTGATTATATCTTTGATAATATCTTTGATGATATTTTTGTTAATATCTTTGATCATATCTCTGATAATATCTTTTGATATATTTCCAATCTAATTTGTATATCTAGAGACAAGTAACCTATTTGTAGCACTTATACTTAGACATGGTAAACCAACCCGGTCCCGGTCCGGTATTTTCCTCCGGTACGGTTCACCGTGCCGGGATTCCAACACGGTTTGAGATACTGTACTGGAATCCCAACACGGTGTTTTGAACCGTACCGGACCGGGACCCCAGTATAATTGCGGTATAGTCTGCGTCCATTGCAGTTGAGCATAACAAGATTCAAAGATTTGGTGACAACATATTCTGTTTGTACGCTCTAAAGGCATCATAGTCACTACAGCTATTCTCTGCAGCTAGAATCACGACTTTGCAGCTAGGATGCCAGCTTTCGAGCTCGAACTACGACTTTGCAGCTAGAATCTCAGCTTTTGAGCTCAAATCACGACTTTTGAACCACAACTTTGCAGATTGAATCACGACTTTGCAGCTCAAATCTGGCTGTTCCGCTCAACCTTTCAGCTGAAACCACAACTTTGCAGCTGGATTCTCACTGTTCTGCTCGAGCTTTCAGCTGAAATCTCAACTTTACAGTTCAAAATACAATCTTGCAGCTTGAATCTCAACTTTATCCCCTTTTTTGCTTGAATCTCGACTTTGCGGCTAGGTTTCCATTGTTTTACTTGACCTACAACTTTGCAGCTGGATTCTCACTGTTTTGCTTATAGTTGCACAGCTCATATTGCCAAATATGGTGACCACAGTGAAGCATTTCAGGGAATATAGAGCACGATATGTCACCTAATCAAGCAACATATCTATAAATACAATACAAAGCTTGCAGCTTTGCTCACCAAATTTTACTGACCGGAATCCAGGTCCAGGACCCGGTAAAGTTCACAAATGTGACCAGGATACGGTCCCGGTTCTACCAACCGTGACCGGGACACGGTTTTGGTTCCACCAATGTACCAAGATTCTAGATTCCGGTCGGTTTACCATGTCTACTTACACTTTGTTAGATTTTGAGACAATTTTTAATCAGAACTAATCCTGATAACTCTAGTAAGTGCTAGCATATAGAACAGACTCTTGACTATCATTTTATATAGAGCTAGCAGAACAATCTTTGTTGATACTAATATCTTCTATTTACTTACACTTACTTTTCTTCCTAAAGTAATGAATTGAATAATGATTTGCATATGAAATCTGATGTAATTAGACTCTGTGCTGGTACTAATCAACACAAGATTGCAAGCTATATGTGCTTAGAAGTCTAAATTTAGTAGTACTCTTAGAAAGTACAAGAAAGCAGTCTTTTTGAGTAGAAATCTGTCTGTTTGTCATATTCAAACTGTCTCTTATGCTGTTATATAAAAATAATTATCATATATTTGATAGCCTGCTGTCTATAGAAGTTCTTCTCAAATTTATAGCTTTAATACTACTATATATAGTAAAGTAACTGAAGTTTATGATTCTAGTATGATTGATAAATTGGCACTTTATCTGCAGCTATGGTTGATAAAACTGTGAGTTCTCAATTGAGATGCCAGTCAGTAAGATTTACAAGGAAAGCTGTGCATTTTTCATGTATTCATGAATATAACGCTTGATTGAATAAGATATTGTGCTGATAAAGTAGATTAGGCAATTGCTACTCAGAACCATGACTATAATACTTCTAGTATGTATGGTATTTAGCTGCCAGATTTTTGACTGTTGTTGTATTTTACAGCTATAGCACTTGAACAATGAAGATAAATTGTATAAACTAGGGTTACTAGAATCTCAGAACAAGACTGAGTTGATTGCTATGTCTGGTCACAATTTGAAATTGATTTAAGTCTACCAGATTTGTACATTTGATTAGATGACTATTGCGCAACAAAGCTTATAGATAACTTGAAACAGATCAATCAGAATCTGAAAGCACTGAAACTGAAACTTTCTGATAGACATCAATACAATCTATTATAGATCTCTAATAGCTTATTACTAGACATGGTAAACCAACTGGATCCCGGTCCGGGATTTTTCTCCGGTCTGGTTCAAAATACCGTGTCGGGATTCCGGCACGGTGTTTTGAACTGTATTGTACCGGGATTCCGGTATGATCCCGGTTTGTATATCTGCTTGCATCGTGCAAGTGCCACTGGGTTAGAGCATAACGACAGTCAAAAATCTGGTGACAACATATCTTGTTTGTACGCTCTAAAGGCACCATAGTCACCACAGCTACTCTTGCCAATATGCATCGTCCTTTCTTACTCAAATAGGATCATGGGACGCTAGATCACGCTTCTCCTCACTGGTGAGCGCCCACAGTATTGCATCCTTTCTCTCCTCAAGGTTTACTTCTAGATCCCACTCATCATCCTGCACTCCAT
>RHGJ01000034.1:0-10161 GCA_005281535.1 Taphrina confusa | reverse complement strand
AGGATGCAAGCTTTTGAGCTCGAACCACGACTTTTGGACCACGACTTTGCAGTTAGATTCTCATTTTTTGAGCTTGAATCACGACTTTGCAGCTAGGATGCAAGGCTTTCGAGCTCGAACAACGACTTTGCAGCTAGGACGCCAGCCTTCGAGCTCAAATCACGACTTTTGGACCACGACTTTTCAGCTAGGATGCCAGCTTTCGAGCTTGAATCACAACTTTTGATACACGACTTTGGAGCTAGAATCTCAGCTTTCGAGCTCGAATGACGACTTTTGATACACGACTTTGCAGCTAGATTCTCAGCTTTTGAGCTCAAATGACGACTTTTGATACACAACTTTGCAGCTAGATTCTCAGCTTTTGAGCTCAAATCACGACTTTTGATACACGACTTTGCAGCTAGATTCTCAGCTTTTGAGCTTGAATCTCACTGTTCTGCTCAAATCTCCGCTTTCCAGCTCAAAATCTTAGCTCTCCAGCTCAAATCTTAGCTCTCCAACTCCAATCTTCAGCTCAAACCACGACTTTGCAGATTGAATCACAACTTTGCAGATTGAATCACGACTTTGCAGATTGAATCACGACTTTGCAGATTGAATCACGACTTTGCACCTCAAATCTGGCTGTTCTGCTCGACCTTTCAGCCGGAACCACAACTTTGCAGCTCAAAATACAACCTTGCAGCTTGAATCTCAACTTTGTTCCCTTTTTTGCTCGAATCTCGACTTGCAGCTGGGCTTCCACTGTTTTGCTCATAGTTGCGCAGCTCATATTGCCAAATATTGTGACTAGTGAAGCATTTCAGGGAATAAAGAGCACGATATGTCACCCAATCAAGCAACGTATCTATGAATACGAGACAAAGCTTGCAGCTTTGCTCACCAAATTTTATCAACCGGGATCCCGGATCCCGGTCGGTTTACCATGTCTACTTGTGTCTATAGATAGATTGCTTGATTTGGTAACAAACCGTGCTATTCATTTCCTAAAATGCTTTACTGGTAACTATAATTGCACATCCAAGCAAGATGTATTGTTCTGGTACAATTACCAATATGTGCTGTTGTAAAAGAAGAAGAGCCACGTACTCAACAAAGATGAGGTAGACCAGGTAACTGCTACTAAGAACTACAACAAGAATGTTTGTTGAATATACCCTGATCAATCCAGATGAGAAATTGGATAGAGCCATGCTGATTAAGTCTAAAGAAATCATCACAATCTGCTTCTTGTTAGGCAAAGAGTGTAGCTGACAGAATCAAGCCTGTTAAAGACAGAGAGAGAGAGCGGCAATAGTTGAGAAGCATGTTATGACATTCTGTGATTCTATCTGTGCAAAAGAGGATGAACTGCATTGGCAAGAATAGCTATGGTGACCTCAATGTCTCTAAGGCATACATACAAGATATGTTATCACCAGATCTTTGACTATTGTTATGCTGTGCTGCTATAGCACTTGCATAATATAATAAATTGTGCATACCAGAATCATCCTAGGATTCTGCTACGGTCAACTTACCAGAGAAAAGTCTTGTATAGAGACTAGTTGCTTGGCTATATCCAATTGTAACAAGCAGGTCAAGCACAATTTTGATTATGTATACTACTTATGTACACTGCTTGAAATAGTTAGAAGTTGCGCTTGATATATAATAAGCTTATTACTAGACATGGTAAACTAAGCGGGATCCGGAATCCCGGTACGGTTTGTGAACCGGGACCGTACCCCGGTAATGGTTGGTGGAATTGGAACCGGGACCGTATTCCGATCACAAATGGTGAAACAAACCCGGTTCCGGACCGGGATCCCGGTTAGTAAAATTTGGTGCTGCAAGCTTTATCTTGTATTCATAGATGCGTTGCTTGATTGGGTGACATATCGTGCTCTTTACCCTGAAATGCCTTACTGGTCACCGTATTTGGCAATATGAGCTGCGCAACTATGAGCAAAACAGTGAGAATCCAGCTGCAAAGTTGTGGGTCGAGCAAAACAGTAGAATCCTAGCTGCAAAGTCAAGATTTGAGCAAAAAAGAGGACGAAAGTGAGATTCTAGCTGCAAGGTGGTGATTTGAGCTTGAAAGCTGAGATTCTAGCTGCAAAGTCGTGCAAAGTCGTGTTTTGAAAGTTGTCATTTGAGCTCAAAAGCTGAGATTCTAGCTGCAAAGTCGTGATTTGAGATTGGAAAGCTGAGATTCTAGTTGCAAAGCTGTGATTCTAGCTGCAAAGACTAGTTGTGGTGACTATGATACCTTTAGAGCGTACAAACAGGATATGTTGTCACCACATCTTTAGCTGTTGTTATGCTTGACTGCAATAGACGCAGGCAAATTGTACATACCGTGATTATACCGGGATATTGGTACCGTACGGTACAGTACAGAACAGTTCAAATTACCGTGTCGGAATCCCGGTACGGGAGCTGGTCGGTTTACCATGTCTAGTTATTACTACTAGATTGAAGATTGTCAAATGTAGACTACAAGATTTATGTGCACATAAAAATTTTGAACAATATATAGCAATTGAGAAAAGTCATTCTAGCTATCAGTACATGCAAATTTTGCCAAACTAGGCTCTGCAATACTGATATTAGTCTAAAGAAGACAAGAAGCGTATTATAGAGCTTAACAAGTCTTCTATATGTGCAGAAAAAATTTAAAGGCAGGAAATATGTACTTAGCAGTTTGAATACCAGGTATAGTACTGATAATTCTACAGTAATAGTCTTGTATCTCTTACTTGTTGCAGGAGAGAAAATCTTATAGTATACAATAGTAGCTATATAGAAAAGTATTTATGTGAAGCTTCTAAAATATATCACTAAATTTGATAGTATCTGAGAGAAGTATGTACTTTCATCTACATAGATAGGCTTTGGCACAGAGAAAGCTAATATAACGTTTAGAGTGTGATATTTGTAGCTACTTGTCTTTGCAGTCTTAGAATATTGTACTAGAATTCTACAATTGTCATGCTAATATAGAGCATTACATAAATTATAAATTACTAATAGTGTACAAGTTTCAGAGTAGTTTAATATAAAATGTATATTTTGTAACATTCAATATGTTTTTTGTTGTCTTTGCAAGGCAGCAAACTGAGTAAATTAATTCAGAAACTTTCAAATCTGAAATTTACGTAATTGCTGCTGGAAAATAGGAATTTAATCAAGAAATACATCTAGTAACTCTATGATATCAATATAGCATGGTAGAAACTACTATAGTAGTACTCTAAAGAGATATATTACAGTAGGCTTCATGAGTATAGAAAGATATGACTTTTGTCTTTAAGCTAGAGTACAAGCTGTTATATGTTGACTTAGATATATTGAGCAGAAAATATCATATATTTGATAATCTGTTGATATAAAAAATACGTTTAGTATGTAGTCTAAAATAGTGCATTTCAGAGGTAGCCCTTCAAAATTCATAGATTAAGATGTTCAAAATTGTATAATAGTCTGCTTTATAGTTGATTTGTCATCTGAAACTTCAGACATCTCAAATTACCATAAAATTCTATACATATGCTAATAAATAATAGTAAATATTACTTCTCATCTTGATATAGTCAGATTATCACATATTTCTAGTAAAACAAATGCATGGCTAAAGCTTCATCTTTAAGGAGGGCTCAGCCGGAACACAAAGTCAACCCAGGCCGACTCCATACACGTGCTTGACCTTCCCTCCTTGCCCACCACTATAATTCTATGAGAACAAGCTCGCAACTGGCGACCACATAGTAGCTTGATGAGAACATAGTCTAGAGAGCTGAATCATTCAGAGATAGTATCAGAAATATTTATGAGAAGATTTCAGGCAGTAGAGATGTTTTGATGCAGATCTGAGCGCTAACATTTACTTTAGTTTTACCGCCAGAGTGGATTGCACTCTGCGAGCAAAAATTCCGTGGGAATTTGACTTTATTAAAAAAAACCGACTTTCTACACAGGTAGACATGGTAAACCAACCGGGATCCGGGATCCCAGCTGATAAAATTTGGTGAGCAAAGCTGCAAGCTTTGTCTCGTATTCATAGATACGTTGCTTGATTGGGTGACATATTGTGCTCTTTATTCCCTGACATGCTTCACTAGTCACAATATTTGGCAATATGAGCTGCGCAACTATGAGCAAAACAGTGGAAGCCCAGCTGCAAGTCGAGATTTGAGCAAAAAAGGGGACAAAGTTGAGATTCAAGCTGCAAGGTTGTATTTTGAGCTGCAAAGTTGTGGTTCCGGCTGAAAGGTCGAGCAGAACAGCCAGATTCGAGGTGCAAAGTCGTGATTCAATCTGCAAAGTCGTGATTCAATCTGCAAAGTTGTGATTCAATCTGCAAAGTCGTGGTTTGAGCTGAAGATTGGAGTTGGAGAGCTAAGATTTGAGCTGGAGAGCTAAGATTTTGAGCTGGAAAGCGGAGATTTGAGCAGAACAGTGAGATTCAAGCTCAAAAGCTGAGAATCTAGCTGCAAAGTCGTGTATCAAAAGTCGTGATTTGAGCTCAAAAGCTGAGAATCTAGCTGCAAAGTTGTGTATCAAAAGTCGTCATTCGAGCTCGAAAGCTGAGAATCTAGCTGCAAAGTTGTGTATCAAAAGTCGTCATTCGAGCTCGAAAGCTGAGAATCTAGCTGCAAAGTCGTGTATCAAAAGTCGTCATTCGAGCTCAAAAGCTGAGAATCTAGCTGCAAAGTCGTGTATCAAAAGTCGTCATTTGAGCTCGAAAGCTGAGATTCTAGCTGCAAAGTCGTGTATCAAAAGTTGTGATTCAAGCTCGAAAGCTGGCATCCTAGCTGAAAAGTCGTGGTCCAAAAGTCGTGATTTGAGCTCAAAGGCTGGCGTCCTAGCTGCAAAGTCGTTGTTCGAGCTCAAAAGCGTGCATCCTAGCTGCAAAGTCGTGATTCAAGCTCAAAAAATGAGAATCTAACTGCAAAGTCGTGGTCCAAAAGTCGTGGTTCGAGCTCGAAAGCTGGCATCCTAGCTGCAAAGTCGTGATTCTAGCTGCAAAGAATAGCTGTGGTGACTATGATGCCTTTAGAGCGTACAAACAGGATATGTTGTCACCAGATCTTTGACTGTTGTTATGCTCAACTGCAATGAACCGTGATTATACCGGGATCCCGACACGGCGTACCGTACCGGGATCCCGGTATGGTATTTTGAACCGTGTCGGGATCCCGGCACGGTGAACCGTACCGGGGAAAAATCCCGGACCAGGACCCGGTTGGTTTACCATGTCTATACACAGGTTGCATGACTTAATTTAAGTGCGCCCCTCACGTTATCTGCACTCTGGGTGACTTAGTTTTTGTAAAAAGTAAACCTAATTTGACTTTATTTAGCTATCTTGCAGAGTGCGACAAGATTTATAGAGTCATTGTGTTGAATTATCTTATGATTTATCTCAATTATAACCACCAATATGGCTGCTTTCCAGCCTTCTTATGCAGTCTCTCTGCTATCTTAAAGTCTTTGACGGCCTGCAGCTGCTCACCTTTATTTATATAGGTTATTGCCTCTATAAACTCAGAGTGCGACCACAAGTTCTTTGCTTCAGCAATATCTTCTGCATAGCTCTCCTAGTATTATGCAAGGCCGTTTGAGACGTTGCAATCTATCAACGACGTTGACGGCCTTGCATGATACATTATCAACACAAATTTTGTATAGCTATGTAGCTCCGGACTAGCTCTAGGTCTGAGTACTATTAGTTTTGTGATTATACATATTTCTATTACGCTAGAGCTACTTTTATATTTTCTATTTTTGGATGTCACACGTGCGTGTAATCTAAACTCTAAATTCTGGAGACTTCTACGTCGCTGACGTTACAAGACGTGGTTGCAATGACCATGACTTTTGGTGATGCAGATAGCATTAGACATGACAAAGATAGTATGGATGAAGATGTGGACATCATGAATGTGATGTTCTGCTCAATTCTCAGCGCTAGAGCTGGGTTTGCGCTGAATTACAACTTTGCAGTTCAAATTTCGACATTACCCCTGATTTTGCTTGAATGACGACTTTGCAGCTACAATCCCAGCTTTCCATTTTGAAACACGACTTGCTAAACACGACTTTGCAGCTGGATCCTCACAAATGACGACTTTGCAGCTCGAATCTCAGCTTTGCAGCACGACTTTGCAGCTCGAATCACGACTTTGCAGCTAGAATCTCAGCTTTTGAGCTCGAATGACGAGGTTGCAGTCCAAATCTCAGCTTGCTAGCTCAAATCACAACTTTGCAGCTTGAATCTCAGCTTGCGAACACAAATCACAACTTTGCAGCTCAAATCTCAGCTTTGCAGCTTGAATCACGACTTTGCAGCTGGGTCCTCACAAGTCATGACTTTGCAGCTCGAATCTCAGCTTTTGAGCACAAATGACGACTTTGCAGCTAGAATCTCAGCTTTCCCATCTCAAATCACGACTTTGCAGCTGGATCCTCACAAGTCACGACTTTGCAGCTAGAATCTCAGCTTTACAGCTCGAATCTTGATTTTGCAGCTGGAATCTTGACTGTTTTGCTCAATTGTATATGTTTCAAATCACGACTTTCGCTCCATTGTACGTTCAAATCACGACTTTCACTCAATTGTATATCACAACTTTGGCTCAATGGTATATGATTTGAATCACGACTTTCACGCAAATGCATATCACGACTTTCTCTTGATTGTATATCATGACTTTTGCTCAATTGTATATCACCACTGTCATTTCATTGTATTCTTTCAATTCACAACTTTTGCTCAATTGTATATCTGTCAAATCACGACTTTTGCTTGATTGTATGTCTTTCAATTCACGACTTTTGCTCGATTGTATATCACGACTTTTGCTTGATTATATAGCACGACTTTTGCTCGATTATATCATGACTTTCTCTTGATTGTGTATCTTTCATATCACGACTTTTGCTCGATTGTATGTCTTTTGAATCACGACTTTTGCTCGACTGTATACCTTTTGAATCACGACTTTTGCTCGACTGTATATCTTTCAATTCACAATTTTTGCTCAATTGCATATCACGACTTTCTCTCAATTGTATGTCTTTTGAATCACGACTTCCGCTTGATTGTATGTCACAACCTTTGCTTGATTGTACATTTTTGATATCACGACTTTTGCTTGATTGTATATCTTTCAAATCACGTCTTCCCAATGACTATGCTCCTCAGCGTTGATTTTTCTGCAAATCTTACATCTTCTATCACATGCACCTATTGTGAGCCTGGCGTTTGCAACAACTCTGTCACTTAACTTGTGTCGGTGATAGGTGATGAGACTATGTCATTATAGCAAGGAACTATATGAAATTGCAGGAATTTTCTGACTGGACTGCTTTTGTCTTTGACAATAGCCATTATCTTCCTTTCCAGACAATGCGTCAATAGAATCATCAGCAGCGGCCATAGAACCATTTGATTGGCAGACAGCACCTTAGGTTAAATTCACTTTGGCACAGCATGCATTGCTATATCATTTTCTCTGCAATCTTTGACTCCAGCTTGATATCTACGCTGACACTTAGGACTATTGTGGGTTAGGCGTCTGGATGTATCAATTGGAGAGTAATGTGAAACTTCTTGATCGAGTATTGTTAGAACTTGTTGGCTTCACATGCCACTATCTCCAGAACAGAGGAAGTATTGCTTTCAACAAGCCTGCCAAAGAGAAACAAAATCTCAACTAACATATCCAGTATGTGCAGAACCGCCCGTCTTATGTTGGTAAGCAATGGATCCCAGCGACTTGTATGTTCCAGTATTGATTGAATCACCATGCCAATACCATCACTAGGCGCCCCTACAGGATTGCCTCACTGGATTGTCAAGCGGCGTTTCTGGCAAGAACTCCTGCGAGCATGGTATTCCCTGCCAATCTACCGCGAGCTCCATAGAGACATAGACAAATTTTGAGGTCATGAAGTGACTGGAGCATCATAATACTAGTATTATGCAAGGCCGTTCAAGACGTTGCGATTTATCGCAGACGTCGACGGCCTTGCATGATATGTTATCAACAAAAGTTTTGTATATTCATATAGTCTAGGACCAGATCTAGGTCTGAGCAACCTTACCTTTGTGATTTTACATCTATTCATCACGCTAGAGCTGTTTTTCTATTTTCTATTTTTGGATGTCGCACGTGCCTGCAATCAAAACTCTAAATTTGTGGAATATCTTTGTTGATGATGTTCTTGCATTGACTTCAACATTTGGTGATGCAGAAAGTTCTATCCCTGACGCAGATGGCATTGATAAAGATATCAACATCATGAAAGTCATGACAATCACCTTGCGCAACTAGCAAAGTCAAGATATACAATATTTGCAGTTGACGCCACTGGCTTTTGCTTAATTTAACCGCCAGATTTGTGGAATATCTACGTTGATGACGTTCTTGCATTGACCTCAACATTTGGTGATGCAGAAAGTTCTATCCCTGACGCAAATGGCATTGATAAAGATATCAAGGTTGTGGGAGAATATATTGAGGCATCAAAATTTAGCCTTTTCCAAATGTAAGGTGGGCATAAGCCCACTTACATCCAATGCCAAAACGTATCAAAAACGTTTTTGCACAAATGTTCCAACAACATTCAGAATTGCTATTTCAGTGCGAGCATTGTTTCAGTTATACAGTCCGTGCACTGCCGGATGCAGCTATATCCGGTGCGACAAAGATGACACGTTTGAAAGAGGTCAAAGCACTGAGACTTTTTAGGTCTCAGAGTTGGAAATCCAAGCGCGACATGCAAATATATAAGGGACGGATTCCCACTAGAATAGAAGAGCAGACAGATTTTAGGAATAGGAATAGGAATACCAAGTATCACTTCCCGCAACACAGTAGTTTGCGTATCTGGCTGAGTTAGGAGATCACTAACTACGACACACGAATTAGGAGATAGGCAAACCACGAATACCACTTTTGGAGAATATCTTACTAGGCTGAGCTCAAATCAACAAGGATTGATACAGTAGTCACCAGTTGAAGGTACTTTGAAGCAAATTCAGGTTAGCTACAAACAAACGGAGAAAACACAGAGTCCAAAGAAATAAAAAATTACAAACCCTTCACAAAAACATTTCTGTTGAAGGTACATTAGATAAAGTCAAATTACTAAGAACACTATCAACTAAGTATTCGCGGTATTCCAAGTACCTAGTATTATGCAAGGCCGTTTTCGACGTTGCAATTTATTGCCGACGTCGATGGCCTTGCATGATACGTTACCAACATGAATTTTGTATAGCCATGTAGCCTAGGATTAGATCTAGGTCTATAGAGTCTTACTTTTATGATTTTACATCTATTCATCACGCTAGAGCTGTTTTTCTATTTTCCATTTTCGGAAGTTGCACGTGCGTGCAATCTAAACTCTAAAATTGTGGATTATATATGTTGTTGATGTTCTTGTCCTAATCTTCACATTTTGTGACGCAGAAAGTTATGTCCTTGGCAAAGACAGTACCAATAAAGATACCAACGTCAAGGAACTCACAATAACTAGCTTGTGCAGCGAGTATCATCAAAATCTAGCTCTTTTGTACCTACCGCCAAGTGGCTTTTACCTAATCTAAATCTCAAATCCAAAGAATATCTATGTCGCCAACGTTCGTGCGTTCACCTTTGCATTTGGTGACGCAGAAAGTTATGTCCCTGGCAAAGATGATGCTAATGAAGATACCAACGTCAAGGAATCCATAATATTTGACTTGTGCAACTCACAAAGTCAAGATTTATGAGTTCTGTACTCAACGCCACTAGCTTTTAATTAATCTAAACTCTAATTCCAGAGACATCTACGTTGCTGACGTTGTTGCAATGACCACACCATTTGGCGACGTAGAAAGGTATGTCCCTGATGTAGATAGCATTGATAAAGATGTGGACGTCATGGACGTCATGTTTTGCTCAATTCTGAACTCCGCAACTGGACTTTCGCTGATGTGCTCAAATCACGACTTTACACGACTCTGCAGCTGAATTCTCACTGTATTGCTCCAATCACGACTTTGCACCACTTTGCAGCTGAATTCTCACTTTGTCGCTCAAATCACGACTTTGCACGACTTTGCAGCTGAATTCTCACTGTATCGCTCAAATCACGACTTTGCACTACTTTGCAGCTGAATTCTCA
>RHGJ01000033.1:0-48323 GCA_005281535.1 Taphrina confusa | reverse complement strand
TAACCCTAACCCTAACCCTAACCCTAACCCTAACCCTAACCCTAACCCTAACCCTAACCCTAACCCTAACCCTAAGAAACCAAACAGCAGTGAATGCTCTGCCATCCTGAATTTGACCTAAGGTGCTGTTTTCCAATCAAATGGTTCTATGGCTACTACTGATGATCCTTCAGACGCATTGCCGGGAGAGGAGAGATAATTGCTGTCATCAAAGAGAAGTTAGTCCAGTCAGAAATTTTCTGCAATTCCATATACTCCCATGCTATAACAACTAAGCTTTGTTCGAAGCAAGTCTTGACCGCTTGATAAAAGTTGGCAATGTCTTGGCCAGCTGCTTGGTGATGCTCGCGGTCATGTATGACTGTACCAACGAGCTGTTGCTCTTCTTCACGTAATGCTACATCAATCATCTGTCGAGAGATACTGATGTTTACAAAAAAACAAGGTTTGAGCTTGTTCTTGACAATACCGCTCAAATCCCTTGCTCTTTGACTACTCTCTAGAAGACCAGAAACTGCACACATCAATGTCAATCATGAAGCTCAGTTGACAAGTTACAAAAGAGAAAAGTAGTACGAGAAGTAAGCTACTTATACACATAATATGCAGCAAAACAGCAGAAAAAGTTTGAATTCTGCAAAATGGTGGAGAAAGTTGTCAATTTAGCAAATGGCAGATCAAGTCGTGAATCTACAGTAGTTTGAATTGAGCAAAACAGCAGGAGTCGAGCAAAATAGTAGGTAAAGGCGTGAGCAGAAATCCAGCTTAGATCAAGCAAAATAATTGGCAAAGTCGTGAATCCAGCAAAACAATTAGCAAATGTCGTTGATATAGCTGCAATATTGTGATTCGAGCAAGATAGAGGTAATCGAGCAACACGGTGAGAATGCGGCTGCAAAGTCGTGCAAAGTCATGGTTCGAGCTGGAAAGCTGAGATTCTAGCTGCAAAGTGGTGGTTTGAGCGAAACAGTGTGAATTCAGCTGCAAAGTTGTGCAAAGTCGTAATGCGAGCTCGAAAGCTGAGATTCTAGCTGCAAAGTCGTGCAAAGTCGTGATTCGAGCTCGAAAGCTGGGATTCTAGCTGCAAAGTCGTGGTTCGAGCTCGAAAGCTGAGATTCGATCTCGAAAGCTGAGATTCGGGCTCGACAGCTGAGATTGTAGCTGCAAAGTCGTCATTCGAGCTGCCAAGCGGAGATTCGAGCTGCAAAGTCGTGATTTGAGCAAAACCAGGGGTAATGTCGTGATTTCACCAACAATGTCGTGATTTGAGCTGCAAGGAGTAGCTGTCTGGACGGCTATATATGAGCTTCTGTAACTCCCAGGATATATAAGGCATTGAAGACCCTGTTCGACATAAAACCATGCTAGACTCTTTGCCAAATAGGCTAGTGTGAGATTGAAGTTGGGCGACTTCATTCTCATGCTATCGCCCACCTATCTGCAAAGGGTCTCGTGATCGAGCATCTTGGCTGACCTGCCGTCAGGTCTGTTCAATTCACGATCATATATGCCTGGTGGTCCTCGAGCATATTTGGCTGACTTGCTGTCAGGTCTGTTCAATTCACGATCATTTTGGGTGTTAGCTGCTTGGCTGTTGGTACTCGAGCATCTTTGGCTGACCTGCCGTCAGTTCTGTTCAATTCACGATCATATTTGGGTGTTGGCTCTTTGGCTGTTGGCTCTTTGGCTATTGGTACTCGAGCATCTTGTGCTCACCCGTCTCATTGAGGCAACTAGAGGTCGGTGGTGGATGCCAGTCGGCTGGAGTCTTTGTACTCAACAGTCATCTCGGCCTCTGGTTGCCGGTGAACTTGCCGTGAGGTCTGTTCATTTCACTGTCACATTTGGCTGTTGACTCGTTGCCTGTTGGCTCGTTGGTTGTTGGCTCGCTGGCTGTTGGCTCGTTGGCTGTTGGCTATTGGTCTAGCATCTTGTGCTCTCCTGTCCAACCGAGGTCGATGGATGCCAGTTGTATTTGGGTACTTGGGTCGGATCGTCCCTACTGCAGTCACATCAGATGCTTTGCCAAATAGGTTAGTATGAGAATGAAGTTGGGCGGCTTCATTCTCTTGCTATCGCCCACCTATTTACACTGGATCTTGTGATTGTGAAAACTACCATCCTGCCTTGCTAGCATGGGCGGTAGTTTCTTTTTTCCCTTCTTCTCCATACTACTTGTGTGAGACATGTTGCCTGCACCAGAAGTATGGTTAATGTAGGGATCGTTGCAGTGAAGTACTTAGGAGTTCCTCACACACGTGATACAAAGTTGTGATTCTACTGCTGGTGATGAGCGTACGCTAATAAAGACTATGCTCACACTGCTGTCAGCTCGGTTCAGCTCACGAGCGAATATGGCTGCTTGTCTTTGGCTGGCCTACTGTCGTGTCTGTTCAATTCATGACTTCACAAGCAAATATGACTGCTTGGTACTTGACTATCTTTGGTTGACCTGCCGTTAGGTCTATTCAGCTCACAATCTGTAATTCGAGCAATACAGTGAGAATCTAGCTGCAATATTGTGTGTAGTCGTGATTTGAGCACATCAGCTGCGAATCCAGCTGCAGAGCTGAGAATCAAACAGAACACAACGTCCATGACGTCCACATCTTTATTGATACTGTCCGCATCAGGGATATGCCTTTTTATGTCACCAAATGCTATGGTTATTGCAGCAACATACTAGGTTAATATTGGATGAAGACTCGTTGCTCCAGCTTGAGTTACTGGACGGGTGAGGTCGATCTAAAGACATGGATGTATTTGAACGTGTCTGATGCAAGCTGAACAGGTATCTCAGAGATGTACAGCTTTAGCCTGAGTTTTCCGGGTTGCTTGAAGAACCCCTAAGTCGCTTCTTAACTGAGTGAATTTCAGTGAAATGTCCAATAATTGGACTGGTTTTCAGTCTCCAAGGTCAGAAAGTACATAGATTTGATGCCTGAAAAGCTTGATGCATCGATATTGACCAAAGGCAGCTCTACAAGGTATTAGATGGTTGTAGCAACGTCTCTAGTGATCTTGTAGCTGTTGAACACCATCGTCAATGACCCTTTTGAGCACATAAGATTGAGTTCGAACCACAAAGAGGAGCCCGCGGACTCCTCAGAGCCACGATAGGGTCTCGTTATTATATTGATATTTATCAAATTCTGGATCAATAAACAGACAATTTCGGACTGATTTCAGTCACATTAGAGGAGCTCGATAAACTCAGAGCCATCAGTGAAATGCCGTAGTCGTCTCCGAAACAAAACTTGTTTGCAGTTTTTTAAGGCAAGGCAGTTACGATACAACCTTAGTGGTGACAGTCTTGGCATCAGATTGCATCGGGATCTTGCAACTATGTCAGATCACAAAGTTGAGGACATAGATCAGAGACGTGATTCTGGCTATTCTTCAGAAGCCATTTTACAGAGACGTAAGGAGGCCTTACGCATTATCACTCGAGTCAATGGCACGACGGAGGAAAAATTTAAAGACATGTTCAAGGCCCTTTTTGACCTCGAAGATATCGAGCTGGGCACGATTTTCTCCGCACTTGATGCATATGCACTTCACGTAGAGACCATGGACTTGAACAACGAGCTCTCTTTGCTGCTCAAAAGTCTTTCTGCTGCATGGATAAATGTGACAACTCAAGATCGACGTGATATTGCTCAGCGTCTATTGAACGATACTTGGCATATTGACATGCGAGATCTATTCATCAACAGATTTCTGAAGCTAGTATTGCAAGGAACTTTCAAAACTCATAGAAGAGCCTGTCTGGTCTATCTTGGTGCATTCTTGAGTGGTGCGGATCCTGTACCAGTTCCTGGATTATGTCCTTGGATGATGGAACCAGAATTCCGCGACATATATCGTCGCGATGGCCTGGTAAATTTCAGTGCTCACATTGCATCATCAATCGATCATCGAATCGTCAGCCGAGCGCAAAGTTGTATCATCGATCATTTCGCCGAGTTCGGTCCATTCTGGTGGACCTTCCTAGACTTCACCCTCGACGGAAATAGTGTACGGAGGTGCTCATGTCTGTATATTGGTACTACAAAGACTTCTGGAGAAGCAAATTGTCGAAAACTTCTGCAGAATTTAAACAAAGACGTCGAGCATGCTAAGACCTTAGGTATTGTCACTGATGTCGATCCTCCAACTTTTGGCACACTCTCTTCAGCTCAGATGCGAGAACAAGCGTATTCTTTATCTCTACAGAAAAGAACTTACGCTCGACTCCAGCTGGCCGGTTATACACATCATCTAGATTATACTCGAGTCGTACCGGGTAGCAGTATTTCCGGTGAATGCGAGTCAAACGCAGGGACGCTTTGCCTAAGATTGAGTACGAGCTCCGGGAAACGATTTGGCTTGACTTGTGGTCATGTACTCTCAGATAAGATGGAATCTAAGGTTGTCTATGCTCCAGCAATATGGGACCAAGCTGGTATACAATTTTGGACTGCACAGGGATTCAGATTTGCACCAGATATTGTCAAACCGCAAGAATCTACCAAGATAGGCATACGTCGGGTAGGAGTTGTCAAGAACAAGGATTATCGGCATCATGACTGGTGTCTATTTGGTCTCGAGGAACACGATAGTCTTTGCAGGCCTGTGAGCAATACTATCGAGATACTGCCTGAGGACTTAGCACAGTTCCCCAGAACTTGGCCAACTATCTCAGGTTCTTCTAGAATTGCCGGAATAAAGCTCAAGGGACAGGTTCCGGAAGGTGAAACACTTATGAAGATCGGAGCGGTGACAAATAAGACAATTGGCCAAGTCAATTCGCAATCAGCCAAGGTCTGGTTTGATGAAGAGAATGAGTTTGTTACTCAGGTGTTAGTGGGCAGTTCTGGTTCAGTAGATCACGGCGATTCAGGCAGCGTGGTCATACGTCCGTGTGAAGATGGTGAAGGCTTTATTGCCATTGGTATGGTGTTTGGAAGTAATCACACGCAGCGTAATATCACTCTGTTCTCGAATTTCAGCGAATTCTGGACGGACATGGAAGCTTCTGTAGGAGAAAAATTGTCCTTGTAGGACATGACTTGTAGGCTACGCTTAAGATATATGATATACCGATGCGTTGAGGTCTGCTGGGCGCACGTGTGATCGATTCGCACGCTCTACATGACTACAGCTAGTTATGTTACAAGCTCGCAATAGACTATAGCAAAGAAGCATCTATATTGTCAAATTCAATAGATAGTAGGACTGTAATTGTTGAACCCTGAAAAGAATGCGGCGCAGCCACTATCATAAGTTGTCGAATTGACAAATGCGCTAGAATTAGAAGTTGCATTGTTGCCCAGTATCACCAGTGCGTTACCCAAAGGTTGATATTCCGGCCAACCGTATTGAGTCAGTCCGGAGCTTGGATTTCGAGCAAACGCGACCCATGCTTCTTGTATGTAGCTCGATAGTTGACCTTCGAGAGGCGTTGTAGCCACTCCAGCCGGAGAATTGTTATATGTTCCAAATACCATGGGAATCTCAGAGCTACAGCGGATCAGTCATAGTTATGCAACATATGTTCAAGCATTTACGAATGATAGGCGCCCAGATAGACGGAATAATTCGTCCCCGAAGTCTGATTATAGGGCGTGAGATTTGGCCAGACACCGTTGTAGCGATATCGCCAAACAGGAACATCATAGAGAGCTCTTGTCCGGGCTGTCACTGCGGACGGGCAAGTGAATCCGATAAGCGTAATTTGTTCAGCAGTCGCGGAAGCGCCGAATCGTGTGGAGAATGGTTGCACGAAAATACTCGCTTCTCGACTAGATCTAGGTCAGTGTATGGTCAAATATGTGGTAGTTTCGGTCACGGACTTGTTGTTACCCACGAGCGTCGGAATCTTTGCAAAGAGCCCTCGCTTGGCAGCGTCTGAAGAATTCGATGCAACAGTGACATCGTCCGCAATTGGATTGAAGCTCGGGGCAGTCGTTTGATTGAGGGCGTTGAACAATCTGGCAGTACTTACATTTTGCATGCAAGCAAAGTTTTGGTCCAAGACAGCCACGGAGGAGGAGCTGTTGTATGTTCCACATCCGACTGTCTTCGAAATGGTGTTCCATGCAGCATAGGTCGTGTCCAGTGTACCAGCGATCGTGCTGGTTTGTGCATTGCCGGACTCCATTATGAGTCCAGCCACGATCGGGTCGTCTGGATATGCGTAGCTGTAGTAATCAACGGACGCTCCTCCAGCCGATTCCCCGAAAATGGTAATTCTATTCTTGTCGCCGCCAAAAAGTCCAATGTTCTCATAGACCCATTGTACTGCGGCGCGTTGATCTAGGAGACCGACATTCTGTTTGCCGACTTTGAGGTATGGTGCGTTCGGGAATCCAAACATGTTGACCCTGTAGTTGAACGTCACAACCATTATATTGTCGTTGTTCTCGACAATGCTAGACCCGTTGTAATAGTCAAAGGTCGTGCTCGAGCTTCCGAATTGGAAGCCTCCACCATAGATCTACAATAGAACCGCAGCACCGCCTGAAGTGGACGAATTGTTCGTGCCATTGGAGTTTGTAGAGGTTGACAGCCGACTTGAAGACGGCGCCCATATGTTGAGTTTGAGACAGTCTTCGGAGGTCTGGTTGGTCGGAGGTGCGTCCACGAGTCCAACGTTGACGAAAAAGAGCTCGGTAGCTAGGACGTTGATGCAGGTGTCACCGTATCGAGAGGCATCAATCGTGTCGGTCCATGAGTAGTGTACCGGAGGTTTCCACCTGAGCGTACCAACGGGCGGTGCAGCATAAGGAATACCTACCCACTGGCGGACACGCGTGCTGATCGATTGTCCCTGTACAGGACCATATAAAGTGTTGATTAGCGTATCACTGCCATTGACAGCTCCATACGTATTCTGCGCAAGAGTTGGAAACGCAATGAAATGCAGCAGCAGGAAAGCATTCAGCATGATTGTCTGCACCTCAAATTGCACCTATATGGCGGCCAAAGGTACAGAGCTTTGCCTTCGGAAAAGAAGATATAGCAGAGAAGGAAGACGAAACCTGTGGAATGTAAAAGTCCGGTTTCCCCACAATTGACTCAACTTGACGTTTTTTGCGGGGCAACGGCTGCGGTACAGCCGCGCGACCGAATCGCTTGAATGACTGAATGCCGATTGCGGACACGCCCGAGACGGATATTTAAGATAATCGAGATACCCATCACCCTCACCTGCCGCCTAGTGATTGCCTACATGGTTGTCACTTACTCAGCGGAAGCGGCAGTTCATCACAATGTGATGATGAGAGAGCCGTTTAGACAAGCAACCCAGCCATCCTTGGCATCGTTCCACTTATTGAAGTCATGTACCATTTCCTGTATTGTATCTTTGGTGACCAGACCACTTTCTAACGCCTTCTTAGTGACTTGACCGTGCTCGATCCTGTCAATCATTGCCGAGCTCCACATGGCTCGTTCTTCGGGTGTGGAATAACACCATGCACCTGCGCCTGCTTCAATTTGCGCTCTTGTGACACCGGCTTCCATGGCGAATTTGACGAGCTGCGCACCAGTGTCGATGTGAGCTCCATTCGCACTATGTACACTGCAGAGCATCCTCGAGAACGACAGGAGACTCGGAAACTCTGGATAGTACTTGAATGAGTCCAAGATGCTTTCGCTCAGAGCTATAGTGCCTCCTGGCTTCTTCGCTACTCTCGTCATCTCGCTGATGGCCTTTGCAGGGTCATCCAGGTGTGTCAGAACCATGCTCGCATGGACGATGTCAAATGTGGAGTCTTCGAAAGGTAATTCATAGACAGTCCCTTGTTGCGTCTCGACATTATGAACCGCTTGAGATTGTGCATACTGCGCGGCTCTGAGCAAAACATCTTTGCTCAAATCCAGAGCCACAACGCGACCTCGCGGCATATATTTGGCAAGCGACGCGGTGATGGTGCCAGAACCGGCACCAACGTCTAGTAAGGATAGTTGAGGATCACGCTTGACCTGTTCTTCAAGTCTCGGAAGTAGGTGAGCAGCACTGTTGATAGCATTGCGCCATTCGTGAGCTTTGGTGGCATTCTTGTTGTGGCCGGGGAGATATTGGTTGTGCTGCGTGGTGTCCAGACTGCTCATTGTCTATTGAGATCGTCCGAGAAGTTTCTTCAGTGCAAATCTGTGCGCCTTTGCTTGGATATGGATGCCTGCTCAAGATGAGTCTCCGCGGAGTGGATGCGAAAGAACAGATTTATGACGTGGTGTCAGTGTTATCAGCTGCGAAATGCTGCAACTTTGCCGCTAGGTGGAGCCGGTCACATCGTTTACGCGAATCTCGAATACACACGCGCAGTGAACCTACACATTCGTTGTACGACGACGGAACAAGGTCATTTCCGCTATGCGCGTACGTCCTGCATCTCACAAGTCGGTTGGACAGGCGTTATCTCGCTGATATGCGTGTCGGCAAGATAGGATTGATATGAGCACGGTCAATATTGACTGACTCGGATCAATGCTCAGCACGAACATCATGAAGAGAGAAAGGCACCAAGCTTCCAATCCCATTTGATTGTCCTTGCGTCGATGACGATGCACTGAGTTCTACAGCACGACAAAACTTAGACTTTGGATCGTCACGATATAGCTGGCACTCCTGTCAAGGCTACCGACTCTGGGAAGTATCAATTTACATTTACTATGACATCGATTGACAACAATTTTGCGTGCCGAGCATGGACATTCATGAACTTGTAGATCTGACGTGAAGACTCCTCGCATTGGGGTAACCAATGGTTTGTAATGGGCTTGAATAAGGTTTATGCGCTAGCCCTTATCGGTGTGGTGGTGGTGGTGGTGGGTGTCGATGTTCTGGCGGGACAAAATGAGCCATTTCTAGGTCTAGAACGTTCCAGAGGACAGATTGATCATTGAAACATCGACGTTCGTGTGGGCTGCGGCTCAGGTCAGTACAAGATTCTCGTACAACCGGTGCTCGGAGATCGTTCTCCTCAACTGTCTGTACCACTTCCAAGCTTGCACTATATCTGCGAAACTGAGCGACAAGTGTGCCTTCAAAATGGTAGGAGCAACGTTTGTTGATCGGCTGTTCAGGCGGGCAGACATCATGAAAGAAGACCGCACCGGCGACCATGGGACTGTGGTCATGATGCCATTTGTACGCAAAGTAGTCGACATTCTCGTACTTCTTCCACTCGATGGGGTCTTCCTCCGTCGGAGTGCATTCGACTCCGAGATTGGAACTCCTGGTTGCTGTTCTACACCCACGGGACAATCGTAAAAGTAAGTGATGCAATTATACCTGCCAATAGTTGTCTGCCGCTTGTTGTTTAGCTTCGCCGCATCCCCATACTTCCGAATCTGCACTTTGACGCTTAGTAGCTGCAGTGCCAACCGTCGCTGCTACCGAGATGGCAGCTTCTGCACTGACCCCTGCTGCAGTAGAAAATGAGGCTACTGCCGAGCCCAACTGTGTTCCCACGAACGCAGGACATCCGGGAACGAAGACGCATGCTATTGTGGCTACTATCGCAGCTCCCGTTGCTAGATAGAACTCATTTACATTGAAATTGCCATATGTGAATCGCTTGTCAAGCTCAGTCAGCTGGCTCAGCTTTTCCATATTTGATTCCGATATAGTACACTGAACCAAAGAAAATAAAGACAATAGAGAATACCACATAACCATAGTAGCTTAAATAGTACCTAGGTCTGGTTGCCTGCACGGGCTGCTGTTGATTGCTTTGAAGACCTATTGTTGCTTTATGTTTATCTAAGATTGTGCGATGGCTGGTATGGCAATAATACAGCTCTATGCTACTCCCTATATATATTGTTGAAATCGTTGACTTCCCCGCCTTTCAGAAAGACCTACTGTACTTCAAGTGGGTAGCTAGTCGCAAATGTCCAGGTGTGACAGGTGTGACAACCTGCTAATAGATAAGATCATCAAATCACTGCAGCCCATGTGACGAGATTCCATGAATTACTGCCGACCAACTGACATCGGCCGGTAGAGTATGCCGCACCAATCATAGCGAGCCCTGGAGTACACAAAGGACCCGATTGCGATCGAGTGAAGATCTCCTTACGCCTATAGCTAAGAGTCTAGGTGCTCCAGCTGGGCAGTTTAGCATCCTGCTGGTTGAAGCCCATACTGTATCTGCAGTTGCCCAGCTGAGGCACGGTACCGGTATAGCTGAATACCTTCAAATGCAAGACCTAGCTACAGTAGCTATAGTCACATGATCCACCTGGGCAGGTTTAGTCATCAGCAGCTGCTGAGGCAAAGCCAGCAGTCGATCTCGCCGATCGTGTCCAGAAGCATACGGAGAAATGTCGGAGTTTGCTTTCCAAGGTTTGGATTGCAACTCCCATTCAGCCTGAACAATTTACGGTAAAGTCTCCCGCGCTTCCCATTTTTAGTGCGGGGTGATGCTCTTGCTTTTGTGCCCAGGAAATCAAGCTACGTGTATACACTGAGGGGCGACTGTCAAATCGGATCGAGGTCATTTTGATAGACTTGCTCGAAGGGCCATATCAAGAGCGATAGACTGCTGAGTATGGGGTGTTCAACCACATGCGAAGGTTGTGCATGCCCGAAGACCGATGGTACTGCGATCGACATTGAAAGTCTACCAGTGATGCGAGCAGAGTTACAAGCTGCGAACGAACGTGCAGCAAAACTGAAAGCTTTACTCAATGAGGCGCTTGCAAATTCGACGTCAGGCAAAGGCAAGGCCGATAGCTCCGCAACACAAAATGGTAAATTGATACCACAGCTTCGAAGCTCAGAGTGGTTCAACAATAAGCAAAACCCTGCCATGACAGCATTGTATGTTGAAAGATACCTCAACTATGGTCTGACGGGCGGAGAATTGCAATCGAACAAGCCAATCATTGGTATTGCGCAGACGGGCTCGGACTTGGTCCATGCAACAGACATCACCAAGTGCTTGCCGAAAGAGTGCGAGAGGACATCAGAGAGGCTGGTGGTATAGCATTTGACTTCCCATGTCATCTGATATAGGAGACCGGGAAAAGACCGACGGCATCTCTGGATTGAAATCTTGCATATCTTTCTCTGGTTGAGGTTCTCTATGGATATCCTTTGGACGGCGTAGTGCTGCTGACTGGATGTGACAAGACTACACCGGCCCTGCTCATGGCAGCAGCCACTGTCGATATTCCTGCGATTGTTCTCAATGTGGGACCGTAAGTGATTCAACTGCGAAAGTTGCTCTTTCTGATTGCATAGGATGTTGAATGGCTATTGGGAGAACGAGTTGACAGGTTCCGGCACCATTATCTGGAAATCTCGAGAACGTCATGCCCGAGGTGACATAGACTATCAGCAATTCATGGACATTGTTGGCTCTTCTGCACCAAGTGTCGGCCATTGCAATACTATGGGCACTGCCTCGACAATGAATGCTTTGGCGGAGGCACTCGGTATGGCCTTGCCGGGTTCTTGAGCGATTCCAGCACCTTATCGAGAGCGCGGTCAAATGGCATATCGCACAGGATTGCGAGCGGTGGAAATGGTCCGAGAAGATCTGCTGCCTTCTGAGATTCTTACCAGGCAAGCATTCAACTCAAACACATTCGGAGAGGCGGGGTTAGATAGATATCTGTCCCTGAACTCTGGCGAAATGACACAAGTCTGTATGATTGCACTGTCAAACAGCGTGCCCTGCAGGTTCAAAAATCCAGCATCCATCATCAGTGGATTTTCGTATGGGAAAATCACCTTGCGATCACGAGATTTCCCACCTGTATTTTCTCCAATGGTTTCCCCGTTCACAGTCATGGCATTTAGATGCAGCTTGCCAGCACCTTTAAGCTCGGCCAATATGGCGGGCAGATCGCCTGCACGATGATACTCTCCACCTAGATATTGCTCGCCAGACTGCATATTGAGGAGCAATGGGATCTTGTGACCATACTTTTGCCAATCGTTCATGCACAATTCGACGCCAATGTGTGCAGCGATAGCATTGATGTGAACTGGAGCGTTCGTGCTACCGCCAATCGCAGCATTGACAACGATGGCATTCAACCGCCGACCCTGGCCGAATAGCAACGGCGGTCAAGGCGTCGGCGATGACTCTTTTTAGACTTGTATCACAACCCTGTGTCGAGAAGTGCGTCCTCGTATACTGCTGAGGACGTGATTGCACCATGTGCCATCACAATGGAGCGGGCCGGCAGATCAACATCCGCGTTCATGCCATCATCAAGTCTACCTTTCTTCAGCGCCGGCTTGAGTGGTGACGAGCTGCCATGCACAGTATTGGACTTATCGTCTCTTAGACGATGAAAGACTTCGAGCAGATTTCGTCGAAATAGACCACTGGCGACGGTTTCGTTGATGAAAAAGATCTTACCTTTGGCGGTTTCATAGAAGATCTTCTCCGCTCGCAACTCGTTGAGACGCATGGCAATTCTAAGGCCTTCAATTTCGTGCCACTGTTCTTCTTCAGCAGACTTCCACCCATCCATGGCAATGTCGCGATTCCACGCACCGTAGTTCTGGATCGCCTTGATCAGCGGGCCGGTGACAAACTCACTTGCATCATAATATTGTAACACCTGACCGGCCACAGAACCTTTCCACATCAAGATGCAGTCTATGTTCTGGGACACTAATAGTGCCGCATCTTGTGACTTTTCAATGTCCGACCTTGAGGTCGTGGCATGTGAGGGTAATGCGCGCTTGCGCTTGCTCTTTAAGCCTTTCATTGTAGTGTCCCGAAACAGCGGTTTCGGGTAAGCAGTCATTAGGTACCCATTGGTACTGAGTGCCATAGCCAGGAGGTATGGTCCTGAAGAGACATCTTCCAGATAGAATAAACAAAGCTGTCGCCCTACAGTGGATGAATGTACCTCCTTAGTGATCAGCGCGTCGGACAGATGGTTGAAGATATCTCCCTCGTCCGACCCTTTTCCCACGAAATCTTGTGCGTGTTTGGCCAAGATGTGCAACCAACCTTTTCCACGAGTCAATCGCGTGGTATCCTCCTCAAATTGCTGTTCTCCAATCTCAAGGAAGACGCGCCTCGTGCGCAAATGTGGTAAGGTCTCGGCAAGGGTCCAAATACTGATAACCTCATCAGGAGATAGTACAATTCCGTCTTCTAACGCCGCGTCGATATCTCGTCGTAACGCAAAGTGATCGGCGTCTTCTGTTGTTGCAACAAGTGACATCTATGTACCAGTACTTAGTCCGGTAGTAATTGTTGTTCGATGATAGAAATGGTATAGTTATACAACAGGACTACAACGCTGTCTAGAGCTATATATATACAAGAAATCACGTGCATGAAGGTCACTTCGACAGTGATGGTGATAGACTGTGGTTCTATTATACTATGGAAGGTAGACGAGATATATATATACAATTACGTGCACGTGCGCAACACACCCCCTTGCCCTAGACTACTGTCAAAGGGCATAGTCGAAGAGCACGAATATTGTTGTTGAGAATGTCTTTCGTGACGCTCTTTGTTAGACAATCTGCAAGCATTGATAGTGTATCAATCCACACAGTGTCAATAATTTTGTTGTCAATCAGATCTCGGATGAAGTGATATCAAATATCAATATGTTTAGTTTGCTGATGGAATTTTGCATCATGGGTCAGCGCTATAGCCCCCTTGTTATCCATGAAAATACACATTGGGGGCATATCTTTGTTTCCGCCAATCTGAGATACAATTGATCGCAACCAGATAGCTTCTTTTGCCGCTTCAGTAGCAGCCATATACTCTGCTTCGGTAGAAGACAGAGCAACACTCGGTTGAAGTTTTGAAGACCAGGAGATAGGGGCATCTGCCAGTAGAAATACGTAACCAGTCGTCGATCTGCAATACCCATCGTTCCAGGTGCCTCCCCAATTTGAATCACTGTAACCAACAATGTCAGAGTTGCCAGAAGACGAATATTTGAGAGTGTAACGATGGGTCCCTTTCAAATATCTGAGCACATGCTTTGCTTGCTCGATATGTCGTTCTCCCCATTTGGTGACAAATTGCAAAAGTTGTATTACCGGGTAAGCAAGATCTGGACGAGTGCCTAGCATGAGATAGAGAAGTTTCCCAATCAGTCTTCTGTATTGAAAATTTTTGACTGCCGGACTTTGATCCTCCAATGGAATATCCTCTTTCGTGTACACATCCTTGGGAGCGCAAGGGGTGGGTCTGGTCGAGCAGTTCCACATATCAAAGTCATGCAGGATCGAGATGGCATAGTCCTCTTGCGAAACAGTTATACTGTAGTCTGCATGTATCTTGATTTTCATGCCCAGGCACTCACTTATTTCTCCAACATCTTTGAGCTCAATGTGTTGACAGATCTCCAAGAATAGTGACTGCGCCTGGTTTGGTCTGCATGCAACTACAAAGTCATCGACCCAAACCGCAAGAAGAGCTTTAGAGGTGTGTTCGTAAACACCATGATCTGAAGCAATACGGTTCCAACCAAGCTTGGAAAGGATCTTGTGTAGAGTATCATACCATTTCCGTCCAGCTTGTTTCAATCCATACAACGCTTTGTTGAGTAGCCATACATGATCGCGCTTTTCCGGATCGATGAAACCCTTGGGTTGCCTCACATACACCACATCTTCCCCCATTGGGCTGTGCAGGAAAGCTGTAACAACATCCCATTGCCGGACACTGAGTTTTCGTAATGCCGCAAGTGCCAAAATCATTCTTATAGAGACCAATTTTGACACGGGTGCAAACGTCTCCATCATATCAGTAGAGTCTTGCTGGTTGCCTCTGCAGACCAATCGAGCTTTTCTTCTACCGTCAATCTTTGTTGCATAGACCCATTTGCAGGATATGGGTTTTACGCCTTTTGGACATTTGACAAGCTGGAAAACTTTATGGGCTTGGATGCTTGACATCTCTGTTTCTTCTGCTAGACGCCAAATCTTTGAATCAGAAGATTTGTGAGCAGTCTTGTAAGTTCTCGGGGTGTCTAAGGCACTTGACTCATATAGCGACTCATTTTTGAAGACGTGGGGAACTTGTTCAGGAGTTTCAATGTGTGAGATGCCTAGTTTTGCAAGCTTTGCAACAATTTCCCCCCATTCCCTTTCTTGATTTGCGTACGCCTTTGGGCTTGTGGGACGGGTCCAAAAGTTTGTAAAGGCATGACTGGTTTAGTAACATCTGTGGTATTCTGACCTTGATCATTTGTTGTAATTGAGAGGGAGGTTGCTTGTTCATCCGACAGAAACCTATTCTCAAAGAAAGTGCAGTCTTGGTATGATCGAAACTCTATTTTGCCTTTTTCTATGTTGAACAGGCAATATTTACCATTTCCATAATAGCCCAGATTAATGAATTCTTCACTGCGTTTATCAAGCTTAGACGTATTCGTGTTTACAAGCAGTGCAGATACAATGCAACCAAACACCCTGTGTTTAGAATAATCTGGTTTAATAAGTAAGTACGCCTGTATGGGTGTAATTCCAGATAATGCCATGGTGGGAGCTGAATTCTTGAGTTAAACAGCCCATTGCATTCCTTCTGCCCAGAAGTCATCCGGAAGGTTGGCTTCAATCAGCATTGGCCGTACCTTGTCATTTAAGGTCCGATTCGTGCGTTCAGCAACGCCATTCATCGATGGTGTTTCAGGAGCAGTGTATTGTGGCTCTATGCCCTCTGATTGTAAAAAAAGATCAAACTCAAGTGACGTGAATTTGCCTCCGTTATCAAGACGTAATCCTTTTATAGGTCTGCAAATTCTTTTCTCGTTGGTTGTTTTGTAATCCTGGAAAGCAATCAGGGATTCATTCTTGCTCTTTAGAAAATACACAGTCGTGAATCTGGAGTAGTCATCAGTAAATGTCATAATATACTGCGCGTCACCAATGCTTGCTGGGTAGGGTCCACACAGGTCTATGTGCACCAATTTGAGAGGCAAGTTGCTGATTTTTAGTGAAAGCTTGACTGCGGGTAATTTCACTTGTTTTCCTTCATTACAGGCTTTGCAATAGGGATTTTCCTTTGGGATCGAAATCACAGGCATCTCCTGTTGTTCTTTTGACATTTTTGCAAGATTCTTCCAGCCAATGTGGCCAAGGCGTCTGTGCCATCTCATGGCCTCCTCTGCAGAAGCTTGTCGTCGCTTCTTTTGGGCATCAACCTTCTCTACTTTCTTGCCAGCCGGAACAAGGTCCAGGACATATAGGCCCTTTGTATTGATGGCTTTGCAGTAGAGGGCTCCATCAGAATCGTACACCTCAAATGTCATGTTTCCAAAAGTCCCCTTTAGACCAGATCTATCGAAAGCGTCAACAGATACTAAATCATCGTTCACTTCAGGCCCCCAATAGACATTCTTCAAACAGATATGTCTACCTGTTGTCGTCGAAGTACAGTTCCTGGTACCCACATGTGTTATCATGGGTATTGATCCTGGCGAGGGAAGCTTGGTGACCTGGTCCAGAGGTATTGGTGTCGATAATTCAATAATATCGGTAAGTACGTTCAGCGAGGAGCAGACATGTTGATCGGCACCAGAATCGAGCTTCATGGTGCCTCTGGAGACGTGAGCCTTCTTGACACATATTTTACGTACATTCACAAATTTGGGAGACGAGCAAATGAAAGTTCTGTCAATTGAGCCTACGGAGCTAGTGGACAAAGCACTGTGGTGGCTGCTACTGGATGAAAGATCAGACCCCAAAGTTCTTGGTCTGTCTTTGTCACTGTCTCTTTGGTTTCGAAGTTTGGCATATTTGGCGGCAATTCGCTTTGCCTGATATTCTGTCTTAGTCTTGGACTTATATAGGTCTTTGTAAGCTTGAGAGGCGTTGCATTTGCCAGAGTGATTCTTTCCACATTCAGAGCATGTGACTGTCGAGCACGTAGATCTTTTCATGTCAGGTGAAATACTCTTACCTCTGTCGTATCTTTGTGTAGAGTAGACAGCTTCGAGATTTGTCCGCAACGAATTTATGTTATATGCAACGTTGCTCAGGTCTCGCTCAATGTATGACTGCTTGAGTGCAGCGAAGGAGTTGGGGAGCATATGCAAGATGATCTGAACCATAGTAGCGTCTCCTATGAACCCAACTTCTCGTTTGCTCATCCTGTTAAGATTTCCAACTTCAGATGTCACTTTGTTAATCTTGTCAAGAGATCTCTGCCAAGAATCTGTTTCTAATATTTGTGTATGAAAGAGAGTTCCAATTGCTGAGTACAGCTGACCTTGCTGATGGTCATTTATGTACCTGTCCTTGATGTACGCAAAAGCTTGCTTAGCTGACTTCCCTTTTATCGCATCAGCATCATCTGGATTCAGGTGTTGTCCAATCCGTCCACGACACTTCTTGTTGAGCACCTCCCATGTTGGTCCCTTTGAAGTTGTGCTTTGTGTAACAGCATGTGTCGCTGAGTCTGTGTCAAAAGGTGCATCCCATTCCATCTCGAGAAAATAGTTCTCGAGCCAGTTCAAAACAAGCCTTGCCGTATGCTTGTCCTTGATGATGACCTTATGAATGTCAACAGCTTCAGACATTCTCGTATGAAATAAAAAAAGTTGAAGATATAATATATGGTGCAAGCTCAATGAGGCTCTGCTGTATCACTCAATAGAGTGTGTTGATAATTTGGTATGAACCAGATGATGCCTGTTGGCTTTTGTAACTAAACCGATAACGAAAATAGTATACTGTAACTGTTGTGGAAGTATAAGCTCATAACCTGATGGTGATAGACTGTGGTTCTATTATACTATGGAAGGTAGACGAGATATATATATACAATTACGTGCACGTGCGCAACAGACAGTACTAGTGATCTGCAGAAATGCCAAAGCTTGTATAGCATTACAGTTGTGTAACGGTCCAGCTGTCAAATCTGGTGGGCGCCGATCTAACGATGGTGGTATAGTTGTACACAAATTAAATTAATTGCGCAAAATGAATCGATCAAATCGGACACTTTTCTCCGTGCCGATTGAGCCATGCTAGGTCAAGAAGCAGAGACAATACAGTACATGTATATTTCAGACGTGCCAAAACTTGTCGACAAGTACTACAATCAATGTGATGGCTGACCTTCTTATATACACCTGATTGTCAATTTTCATATGAGCTATACGCCAGACAACTCGTGGACAACACCCATTTGACAAATTCCAACATTTAGGGCGTCTCAGTATAATTCATGTGCCTACAGTGGAAATTGCTGGTAGCGGCCATGGGCGGCTATATGTGAGCTGATTGTAAGTCACAGTACAGCGTCTCGTGATTGTAAAGGAAGCTGATAACCGAGATATTTGACTTTATAGTAGCTCGAGCATCTTGGACATGCCGTCAAAGGCATTTTTTTCACAAACACATATGGCTGTTTGATACTCGAGCTTCTTGCAGTCGGCAATACAGCTCTGTTGGACGTTGATCAGATACGATTGTATGAGGCGCAAACTGGAATGACGGAGCCCTATGTCACCAAACTTGTCGACCGCGACAATTATATAGTTACTTTCTCACAATTTACAAGACAAGAGCTTGAAACTGATGGTCTCAACATCTGGCCAGACAAGCTGTGCTGGGCGGATTTGATATTGACACTGAAAACCACATTGGTACCATATATAACCATATCACAGCACTTCATAATATGAATATGGATGTACTTGTGTATATGAACGACAATTACCAGTCCAGCCATATACGCATTTCTATGTAAGTAGTGACAAGTACAACAGCAATTTCTATCGACATGGCATGCCGTAATGCTTAAGCCCAATTTGTCAATTCGGCACCTTCCAGCTGGCATTGATCTTCAACTAGCAAGAACACTCGTCGCAGACTCGTAGCTTCTTCGCCGCCTTTCTCCCAGGGCTTGTGCAATTTGTGATGATGAGATACGCGAAACATTCGAGGGAACAGAAACTTTGGGGCAATTTTGGAAGCATGCAACGTGTTCAGTTCTGGCTTGAACACACATTGTATAAGATCGCGGAGTTTGCCGTAGGTACTCATCATATACTGGTTGAGTAGCATTGAGGGCTCAAGCGTCCCAGCATTGCTGCATCAGAACAAGAGACTTCGGTCATACCATAATGATGTGTGAAGGCCATCAATCATGGACGACATCACATCGATATTGAACACGTCGACCAATCTCGCAGCAATGGCTTTGAGCCTCTAGCTGACGCGGTCTGTAAATTGTCATGGGACCGAACGACCGGATACCCTGTTCTGGAGTCAAGTGGGCGAATACATAGTGATAACTTGTTATGTTGCCTATACTCGAGCTCTTTACATTGGATCTTCGCGACAAATCGTTCACTACCATCAATCAGTGTTTCGATTATTTTTATAGCTCTCCGCAACCAAAGAGGACATCATCGCCCTTGAGTTCAACACCCAAGACGGATTGAGATTGGGAAAGCTCTAGAGTTTTATCTTATTTTAGCAACATTTTCTGCAGTAGTTGTCGAAGCGGGACCAATGCGGAATCGGACGCTCGATCGGAGCACTACTACTCTGTCCTAGAGACTTCTCTGCCGACCATGTATACTTAGCATTGTTGAACATCTGAGATTCAAGCTTTTGCTAGTCGGCTCAAACAATGTATTTCTACCATGCTCGTGCAGCAGTGCTCAAACATACAATTTAAGAACTAGTCTTTGCAGGTCTAGCCATCTTGCCAACCTGCCCAAGTGTTGAGATCATCCGTGTGATGTAAAGTGCAGGCACTGTAGATGCCTGACACGAGAACATCACGAATACGCGGGAGTTGGCGGTGTTCGGTTTAGATCTCTCTCATAGACCCATCGCTCCTTCATTCTTTACCACACGGATTGTGTTTCCCGTCTATTGCCGCCATCGTTTGACCCGAAGTTTGAAGCTCAGGCTTGTGTAATTGTGTTTGCAATTGGCTGATTGACATTTCAGGCGCCACGGCGGGCTGACATGTTCGGCTGAGTTTTAAGCTTGAAAGATACCTGTGGACTGCCCGACCGCGACCCCAAAAGCCACTGTTCCAAATTGAGCGTGACACGGCAGGGCTCTAATCGAGGAGTGCGTAGTTTGATCAGTACTCGTCGCGCAGAATAACCATTCCAAGGTTGTAATTCTTGCCGACACGGGATGAGTTTCTCCTGGGTTCACGCAGACAGATCTAGCTCCATTGAGAGACAGTGCAGATGTGGTGACTGATGAATCACATGACAGCAATCATTATGCCGCTCGAGCTCGGAAGTGTGAGTTGCGTTTCAAGAGCACCGCAGAATGAAAGATGTCGCGCAGAAATGTTATCTTCCAGATACAAGCTTCTGATTCATCACACCCTCTTGACTTAGAATACCATGAAGCTGTACAGATCGTCCTCTCACTGAGCATACTTTGAATGCAGAGTTGGAACTCCTGAGTATCTTTCACAAACATTTATTGGGTGTCTTGACATGCATGATGCGCCTCGATTTACGGCACGTATGGGGCAATGTTTGGCGAGGTTGCGAAATAAACACAATTACTCCTGACAGATTGAGTATTTTGTGGACCGTCATGAGCCAATAGGTAGGAATACTCAGGCGGCTATATACATCAAAATGCTCGCCTACATCCCTTCAACCTTATCCATCTAATTCCTTCCAGCGCCATATTTGTATCCCGATAGGCCGAGCTCGAGAGACAACAGAATTATGGCATTCCTGCTGAAGTTACACCTGGGCATGGATAAGCCAAATTCCATTTGGTGAGACGTATGAGCTGACATCTACGCGGTGGCCAAACGAACGCTTTCGTTCAATGTTGATTTTGCTGGAACAGTACGACCCCGAGCTTCAACTATAAAAAAGAATGATCCTGCTCTCGAGTCTGAATCACAAGCCTCTGTCACCAGCTTGCAATGCATCTGATGACCTGCAGCACGTTCTTAGCGAGCCTGCTCCTGCTTTTGGTTCATCAGGTTGTGGCTTCTGGCGCTGGTCCAACCAACTCGACTATACTCAACAATGCCACTCTACCAGATCATGTCATGATCCCAATTCCGAACAAAGTTTGTCACAGTGAGCATACTTGACCAATGTCTGATGAAGAACAGTTTGACACATCCAATCCGCTCAACTTGTGGCCACGATTGTCTGTCAATCTTGAGTATATGGAGCCGTTCTCTACAGAAAACCGAACCTACATGTCTGTCATGGAGGTCAACTCGACGATACCAATGACAGTACTAGAGAACTTTGCCAATGGTATGTCCTATACATGTGTCAACAACTCTGATGACTCGGAATACATCATCATGGTACACTTTCCGAGGACGAGCAAATCATCAACTGACATTGCAGGGATTCAAGGACATGTACGGCTTCTTGACTGTAGAAGCTATGCTTAAATCTCCTAATGTCACATCTTTGGTCATCATCACGAACAATGAGGCTGGTAATTGCAATCCTGCATCATCTCGAGGATTTTATCAGGTGTCGAGTTTTTCCACTCATGTACTTGAGGATTTGAGCATTGTTGTTCACGCCAACTCAACAAAGTTCACTAACTTTGCTGATTCTGTTGGCATTACTTATGGGATTGTGGACACTGCAGTTGTGCCAAGTTATAAGCGTGCCGCCCTCGAGTCACACTTGCAAAAACGGGTTGAGAATGTTGTCGGTCAGAACGCTACAGCTCCTAGCCTTATCTCTTCCTCTTCCAATATCGACTCAGCAGCAGTCATATCAGCAGTTGGAGGTCGTGCTGCGCTGGGTGGTAATAGCACTTCTTCAGATGCTTTACAAGTGGTAGCCATACCTTCAGATCTCTGCGGAAATGATTGTCAAAGCAATATAAAGAGCGGCTTGAACAATGTAGGACTTTTTGATGCTGAAGACTGGGCACAAATTATCACAAACGGCTTGGAGAACGCTGCTCTTAATCCTCCGGCGATCGGTCAAGATTCAGATATTGACTTTGTCCTGTCAAACCCTTCTGCTACTTTTGCAGACCTGCATCCATCTCAAGTGGTAGCAGTCGAAGCAGCCAATCCACAAATTACAAAGCGTGCTGTTCTGCCCTCTGAGCAAGGTTTTCGTGACATCAAGCACAAACTGATAGTCAGACGTCATGCTCGACCTATGAGGACTAAAAGGGACTGGGCTGACTTCATGAACGGTCTCAAAAGTATTGCTAGTGTTATATCCAGCGGAGGAGCGTCTGTCTTAGGCGATATAGAGCGCAAGTTTACCAGTATCTCTGAGGCAGGGGAATCGTTTGTCAACAGCATCTCAGCAGCAGCCGTGCATGTTATCAATGGTATCGAGAACGATTACAGTATCGCCTCAGCGGCTATAACAAACGAAGCAAATGTCATCAGTGCTAGCGCTAATGCAATCATTGCATCAATTGCATCAATTGCTAGCGTAGAGAGTGCCAGCGCTGTCAGCTTGGCCTCTGTGGCATTCGAGAGTGCAAAGTCTGTGGCATCGTCTCTCATCAGTGCTGCATCAGAATTGGCTGATGATGCAGCAACTCAGGTAGCTCTTGAGGCGAGCAGAGCGTCTGCTTCGGCGTTCAGTTTTCTGAGCGAAGCAGAGGCAAAAGCGACTTCCGTGGCTCAAGTCATCACGGTAGTTGTCCAGGCTGGAGTGGCAGACTTAAAAGCAGATGCTTCTGCCTTTGGCCAAGATGTTGTCAGTACGGCACAAGCAATCAAAAATGGCGTAGATAACGCTGCTCAAGTAATCGGCAATGGTATTATTAATGGTGCAGAACAGATTGCATCAACCTGGGATGAGGTTACCAGTGCTGTAGAGAAAGCTCTTGGAGAACACGATGTAAGCAGGTCCACAAATCTTTGATGATTGCTGATCATAGTAGTTCTCCTTTGATAAGCCAATCAACTTTGATGTACAACCTTGGGAGAAGAAGATGACCAACTCTGGCGTTCCTGGATTTGAGTTGCCAGGCTTCCCAATTTTGCTCAAGTCAAAGACAACGAGCGTAGGGACTGTTGATGCCTCTATCGATGCATATTGTCTAGACTGCAGACTCATAGGGAGCGCTGATCTTGTCGGAAGATTGGTCATCGACGTCCTGGATCCAAGCAAGACGGACTTTGTTGCAGACATTAATTTGACGGCTCTACTGGCGCTTGAAGTACGAATACATCTGACCAAAATTAACCTTGTACTGACTTGTACTAGCTTGGTCTAGAATTGACTGGCTCTTTCAGTCACAATTCGACTTTCCCGCTTGGCACGATTGCAATTCCTGCGCTTGAGGTAGCAACCACGACTTATCTGCTTCAATGATGCTGAAGTATTAGATTCCTGAAGTTGTCTCTATTGGACCAGATATCAAGTTGGAGATTGGACTTGGTGTCTATACCGAAGGCTCTTTACAGTTCTCGACGGGAGTCAAGCTGAACTTTAAAGACACCAACCTCCACCTGGATCTGGCGCACCCTTCCAATTCAGCTGGGTATAATCTGGCTCCTGCCGTCCAGGTAATATACCCGACCTTCAGCGGTGAATTCAAAATCGTGATCAATCCCTTCATCCAAACATCCATTGAACTTGGGATTGAAGTGGCAGGCGGTTTCTTTTCTGCTTCGGCTGGAATAGCTTTCCAGACAGGTTTTGGTGTCGAAGCACAAGGTTATGTCGATATAGGGACCGTCGGAAAACGTTCTACACAATCAGATGTTGGTGATGAACAAAATAAAGTCAACCAGGACAAAGCCACAGCATTTGCCAATGCCCAGAGTTCAATCAACAATGCTCAACAAGATGTGAATAACAAGATTGCAGCGCAGCAGAGCGCATTAGCCGCAGTACAAGCGGCGGCGCAGGCACAAGTCGATGCTGCCAATACTGACGCCAGCGCACAAGCAGCTCAAGCAGCTGCTGCTGCTCAGACTCTGAAGGATCAGGCAAATACAGCTTTGGCAGCTGCGCAGGCAAATCTTGCTGCAGCACAAAAAGCTGCTTCAACTGCGCTACCAGCACCACATGCGCAGTCGTCTGGCCCGAGTCTACAATCGCAACTGGATGGGTTACCGGCAGCTATTGCAATTTCCTTGGCAGAAGCAGCAGCGGCAGCAGCAGTATGTGCTCTTCTTCAACAGTGATATTTTCTTGAGGATTGACTAATCTCTGTAGGCAAAAGCAGCTTTGTCAGCTCTCACCAATGATGGCACTCCAACCAAAAGTGGCTGTGCAGTAGCATCACCTTCGGTCGTAGTCAGCAAAGATATGAATAGTGCGTGCCCAAACGGCATTGTGCTGTCGACATTCTTGACTCTCAACATCTACGTCTACTATGGCATCACAGATACTCCCGAGGGAGGACAGCTGAGTCTGTATCAGCACAATTTCCCTATTGCAGCCAAATGCTTCTCTTTCGGCAGCCAAAATAACGCGGACACTATGCCAGAAATACCGTCGTCGAGTAGTGCATCTGGTGTCCAAAGCAGCTCTACAAGTACTCTTGGTGCATCTGGTATCCGTAGCAGATCTACAAGTACTCTTATTGCCACTTTGGTGACCACGAGCGCAACTCATACATCTCCCGTCTTGTTGAACACCAGTAGCTCGTTCTTCTTGTTCGACTCGAGCACCACAAGTTACAATTCTTTGACCACAGTCACCTTGTCTACGCACTACGCGTTCAGCTCATCTTTGAGCTCCGCAACCAATACAGCTGCTGCGATCACAACTTTGATCAGCACAGTCTCAAGTTCATTGTCCATGAACACAGCAGGGACTACAACCAATGCCACTGCAAGCAGTCTTGGCAAACCATGGTTTAACCAAACCTCTACAGCTTTCAAAAAGGTTCAACCAAACCTTTTTGAGGTAGCGCAAAGGTTCAACCTCGGTGGCTGTAACCAAACCTCAAACCAAACCTCAGGTTAGAAGTCTCCGCTGGTTAGGTTATTGCTTAAACACGTGCGTCTACGAGCTTTCTGAGGTTTCATTTCTACCCTGCCACACCTTAGAATGCTTTGCTGAGTTTACACAACTGCTTGCAACTCAATTATGCTGGAAGTTCTGCTAATTTGGTATAGAATTCACTCTACATGAGTCAAAACAGGTTAACTCTAGTTGTCTTCAGGGAATCAGTCAAAGGTCTGTTTCCAATTTGTATACAGCAATAGGAAATGCAGGTACACCATCTTCCTCATCATATTCCTGTGTTTCTTTGTTATTCTCTGAAGACTCATCTGAGTTGTTGAGCTGAGGTTCAACATATGGTTTACGCTTGCGTCTAAGTGGTCCTTGATCTAATTTGTAGGTTCTTTGAGGTGCTTTACGCTTCTTACGCTTCATCATGGCCGGCAACGTTTGTTGTGTAGAGCTTTGAGCACAAGAAAGGCCAATACTAGAGGATACAGGGTCATGGGCATGGTTTGAGTTTTCCATCGTTTGAGTCATGCTTTGTTGCACAAAACTATCTTGCACAAGATCATCCTCGTCAGCTTCAGCGTCATTGTATTCCTTACGCAGTTGGTCGATATAATTGTAATAAGGTTCGTTGTATAGATGCTCATCACAGTCTGTATCATCCATTGTCTTTACCTTTTGTAGAGACTCAGAACGGATCAGTACCAAGGCTGAAATCATATCTGTACCAAGTTGACCACGTCTATAATGATACACATCTCTAGCTGTGGAAAAGACACGTTCAGATCCAGCAGAAGTAGCAACACAAGACAGAATATGTCGAGCAATGCGCGCTAGCCTGGGAAATCGACTTTGATTTGACTATTACATGAGTATAGGTATGAAAGTTCGTGGCAACTTACCTTCCACCATGATAAAGATTTGTTAATGCTCGGTGATAAGTTGTCCTGGAGATATCGTGTAAGCTCATCTATTTTCAAAGGACTTGGTCGATCTTGTGCCATTGCGCTCCTAATAGATGCAAAATGCAGTTTGTTCTTCAATAACCTTTTCTGTTGGTGATGACCTGAATTACTATCACTCCCAGCAAGATCATCTTTGGGAGAGTCAGACAGAGCCTCGTTGTCATACACAGCCTTCAGTGATTCTTTGTAAACGCTAGGTTCAAAGTCTGGATGGTCAAACTGCCTATCTTTTCCTTCTGGGTCGAGCAAAGAAGCCAAAGAGTATATCTTGGTCTTGTCAGTGTCGACATAATAGATATGTAGTTTTGTATTCAATCTTTTGAGCGCAGTATAGATCTCTTCATAGTAGGACTCTGTATGATGTGCTTTGGCAGCGATCCAGCGTTCTACTTCTTGGAATAGATAGGCATAACTAGGCCATACATGATTGATCGTGGGTTTGTTTGTTGCACATATACTACGGCTAACTGCCTCAAGCGGCTGTAAGACCTTGCACAAAAGTTTGAGAATAATCCAATCGTCATCTTTCAGCTTGATATTCTCTGGCAGATCTGCGTTTGTTGCTCTAATTTGGTATACCTTGACAGATTCCTGTAATCGCAAGATTCTTTTGACCATGTAGAAAGTGCTGTTCCATCTAGTTGTAATATCCTTGACCAAATGGAGGCTTTTTGCGCTTGTGTTACCATTACTTTGGGTTTGTTGAGACTGGAGAAAACGCATTTTGCGTTGTGGGCTTGAACATATATGTTTAACAAAGCTTCGCACCCGCCACAAAGTTGCAGCTACACCTGATACATTATCTTTTTGCAGGTCTAATTCATCTGATAAGCCTTCAATTGCATAAGTTTCATTTTGAGCTGGAGCTTCTGCTTTAAGACTGGTAAGAAACTGTTTAGCGGCAAGGTTTACTACATGCGCCATGCAAGGAAGGTGATTTTGGATTGGGTCCCAATGTATGCCTTTGTTCTCCAGTATTTGTGACAGGTATCTCACCATAGCTTTATTGTCTGAGGCATTGTCGGTGGTGATAGCACCTAGCTTTGATTTCAGGTTGTATGTATCACACACACGGTAAACAGCCTCTGCCATTATTGTACCTGTGTGACCATGAGGTAAGTGACAAAATTTGAGCATTTGCTCCTTCATGACCCAGTCTTGATTTATGTAATGCGCTACAATCACAAGAAAGCTGACATTGAAGGGTGAGGTCCAAGCATCCAGGCAAAGATTGATATGTACCCTGGCTTGCAGCATGTCGTTCATAATTTTGGTTTGTAACTGTTGAGCATAACTCAGAGTCCAGTTTTGTAAGGTGCGACGAGTTGGCAGCTTCATAGAGGTGTGACTAGCCTCCCAAAGCCTTTTAAAGTATGGATTCTCAATGGCTAAGAAAGAATACCCAGCCGATGCGTTCCATTGCACAAATAACTGACTCATATGCAGGTTGGCCGCTTTAGAGGGAGTGAAATCAATGGTACCCTGTGTAGTGGGTTGTTGAACAAATCTTGATAGCTTGTCGCATCTCTTATGATGGTGTCGCAAAGTGCCAGCTCCTCCTCCATTACAACCAGGGTGTTTGTAGCGTTTAGTACAACCTTTGCAAAAGAATGCAGGTTGTTTGTTGACATCTAGGCCTTGTACAAATCCATTGTGAGGGTACGATTTCATGCTGCGCCTCCAGTTTAATTTGGGATAAGTTGCTCTTGTTGATTTAATAATGGCTAGAGCAGGCTCCAGTGCATTCAACAAACTCAACCCTATAAACCAGAATTTGAACGAACATATCATAGAAGTCCAGAACCAATCATCCTATATTGGCAAGCAATGGAAGGCACCCCCACGTATGTATGTATACAGGTCAAACCTGTATACACACTCAAACACAAGGCGGCCTTACAGAATCTCAGCAGCAGATTGCATCATTGCCCTCAACGCGACAAGCAATTTGTCTATGCAATTCCCACCAGACTTGGAGCGTTTGCCCTAGATGTTTTGGAGATTGGGTGCGCCGGTAAGGCCAGTGCTTATTGTCTGGCTCGGGCACCCAAGACTGAGAGCTTCTGATAGTTTTTGATAGCAATGATTCGATAATTTCTCTCCAAACCACTTTGCGACTGATTACAACTCGATTATAGTGATCAAACCATTTTTTGTTAACATTTAATGTGGAATCTAAGGTTTAAAGAGTTGGAAACGGTTTTTGTAAACACATACAGTAAGCCTCGGGCTGAAAGTAAGTCACACAAAGTACGTCTACTTTGTTTGACTTCTTATGGCACGCGTGCAAGACCTTATACAGCATTAAACAGCACTGGTTCGAGTCCTACAAGTCTAGAAGTATGTATTAGAACGTATTTTAACTTTGTGAAACCTCTAGACTAACCCAAACGTGAATTCTAACCTGATTTCAACCTCAACCAAACCTTGTCTCAAAAAAGGTTCAACCTGGTGTGATGGTGGCACCAGGTTCAACCAAACCAGAATTGAAGCTTTTCTGGTTCAACCAAATTAACCTCGGGTTAGAGGTTGAAAATTAACCTTTCTGCCAAGCCTGATTCTAGCTGCAAATCCGTGGTCCGAGCTAGAAAGCTGAGATTATAGCTGCAAAGTCGTGGTGGAAGCTCGAAAGCTGAGATTGTAGTTACAAAGTCGTGATTCGAGCTTCAAAGTCGTGATTTGTGCTGGCGAGCTGAGATTCAAGCTACAAAGTCGTCATTCGAGCCGCAAAGCTGAGATTGTGGTTGCAAAGTCGTGATTTGTGCTGCAAAGTCGTGATTTGTGCTGGCAAGCTGAGATTCGAGCTGCAAAATCGTCATTCAAGCTGCAAAGCTGAGATTGTAGTTGCAACCTCGTCATTCGTGCTGGGAAGCTGAGATTGTAGATGCAAAGTCGTGATTTGAGCTGGCGTAATTCGAGCTGGCAAGCTGAGATTCTAGCTGCGAAGTCGTGGTGCAAGCAAAACAGTGAGGACCCAGCTGCAAAGTCGTGATTCGAGCTCAAAAGCTGAGATTCGAGCTGCAAAGTCGTGTTTCGTAAGTTGTTATTCGAGCTCAAAAGTTGAGCTTGTCATTTGAGCAAAATCAGGGGTAATGTCAAAATTCGAACTGCAAAGTTGTGATTTAACGAGAACCCAGCTCCAGAGTTGAGAATTGAGCCAAACTTCACGTTTATGACGTCCACATCTTCATCCATACTATCTTTGTCATGTCTAAAGCTTTCTGCATCACCAAAAGTCATGGTCATTGCAACGACGTCTTGTAACGTCAGCAATGTAGAAGTCTCCGGAATTTAGAGTTTAGATTACACGCACATGTGACATCCAAAAATAGAAAATATAAAAGTAGCTCTAGCGCAATAGAAATATGTATAATCACAAAACTAATAGTACCCAGACCTAGAGCTAGTCCGGGGCTACATGGCTATACAAAATTTGTGTTGATAATGTATCATGCAAGGCCGTCGACGTCTGCGATAAATCGCGACGTCTCGAACGGCCTTGCATAATACTAGGTTCGGGCTCGAAAGCTGAGATTCTAGCTGCAAAGCCGTGGTCCGTGCTCGAAAGCTGAGAATCCAGCTGCAAGATCGTGGTTCGAGCAAAACAGTGTGAATCCAGCTGCAAAGTCGTGCAAAGTCGTGGTGCAAGCTCGAAAGCTGAGATTCTAGTGCAAAGTCGAGGTTCGAGCACGAAAAGCTGAGATTCTAGCTGCAAAGTCGTCATTCGAGCTCAAAAGCTGAGATTCGAGCTGCAAAGTCGTCGTTCGAGCTCAAAAGCTGAGATTCAAGCTGCAAAGTCGTCATTCGTGCTGGCAAGCTGAGATTGTAGTTGCAAAGTCGTCATTCGTGCTGGCAAGCTGAGATTGTAGTTGCAAAGTCGTCATTCGTGCTTCAAAGTCGTGATTCGTGCTGGCAAGCTGAAATTTGGACTGCAACGTCGTCATTCGAGCTACATAGCTGAGATTGTAGCTGCAAAGTCGTGATTCGAGCAAAATCAGGGGTAATGTCGAAATTTGAATCGCAAAGTTGTGATTCAGCAAGAACCCAGCTCCAGAGTTGACAATTGATCTAAACATCTCGTTCATGACGTCCACATCTTCATCCATACTATCTTCGTCAGGTTCAAAGCTTTCTGCGTCATCTAATGTCATGGTCGTTGCAACAACGTCATCAACATAGATGTTTCCAGAATCCGGAGTTTAGATTGCGAGCACGTGTATGATCCAAAAATAGAAAATATAAAAGTAGCTCTAGCGCAATAGAAAGATCTATAATCACAAAACTAATAGTACCTAGACCTAGAGCTCGTGTCGGAGTAGATGGCTATGAAAAAAAAATTTCAAAAACACATCATTCTAGGCCACCGACGTCAGCGATAAATCGCAACGTCTGAAACGGCCTAGCATAATACTAGGCATACGTTGGATAGGAGTTGTCAAGAACAAGGATCATCGGCATCATGACTGGTGTCTATTTGGTCTTGAGGAACATGATAGTCTTTGCAGGCCTGTGAGCAATACTATTAAGATACTGCCTGAGGACTTAGCACAATTCCCCAAAACTTGGCCAACTATCTCAGGTTCTTCTAGAATTGCTGGAATAAGGCTCGAGAGACAGGTTCCGGAAGGTGAAACACTTATGAAGATTGGAGCGGTGACAAAGAAGACAATTGGCCAAGTCAATTCGCAATCAGCCCAGGTCTGGTTTAATAAAGAGAATGAGTTTGTTACTCAAGTGTCAGTAGGCAGTTCTTGTTCAGTAGATCACAGCGATTCAGGCAGCGTGGTCATATGTCCGTGTGAAGATGGTGAAGACTTTATTGCCATTGGTATGGTGTTTGGAACTGCCATTGGTATGGTGTTCGGAACTAATCACACGCAGCGTAATATCACTCTGTTCTCAAATTTCAGCGAATTCTGGACGGACATGGAAGCTTCTGTAGGAGAAAAATTGTCCTTGTAGGACATGACTACAGCTAGTTATGTTACAAGCTCGCAATAGACTATAGCGAAAAAGCATCTATAAGGAAGGCAACTTCACAATCTTGCGAGGTAATTCTGTAGAGACGTCTAGTGATGGTGTGGAAAGAGAAGGGCAGTCCACTCAGAGAATTTCTGCAATTCCATATACTCTCTTGCTTTAACAATGTGGTCTTATCATCTATTACCGACATAAGTTGAGTGACAGAGTTGTTGCAGACGCCAGGCTCACAATAGGCGCATAGGAGTAAAGATGGAAGCTTCGCAAGGAAATCAAAGCTAATGAGCATAGTCATTGGAAGGACTTGAGAATTTCAGCTGCAAAGTTGTGTCAAGTGAAACAGGGTAAAAGTCGTGATTTGAAACACAGGATAATCGAGCCAAACTCGTGATTCAAAACACATATAATGGAGCAAAAGTCATGATTCAACAGTCGTAATCCAAAACACATACAATTGGGCAAAAGTCGTGATTTGGATCTTTAATCAAGCAGAAGTCGTGAGTCGAAACACATACAATCGAGCGAAAGTCGTGATTTGAGCTCGAAAGCTGAGATTCCAGCTACAAAGTTATCATTCGAGCTCGAAAACTGAGATTCGAGCTGCAAAGTCGTCATTCGAGCTCGGAAGCTGGAATTATAGCTGCAAAGTCGTGATTCGAGCTCGAAAGCTGAGATCATAGTTGCAAAGTCCGCGCTCGAGCTCGAAAGCTGAGATACTGGCTGCAAAGTCGTGATTCGTGAGGACCCAGCTGCAAAGTCGTCATTCGAGCTCAAAAGCTAGGATTCTAGCTGCAAAGTCGTGATTCATGAGGACCCAGCTGCAAAGTCATGATTTGAGATCGGAAAGCTGAGATTGCAGCTGCAAAGTCGTGCTTGGAGCGAAACAGGGGCAAAAGTCGTGATTTGAGCAAAACAGTGATAACCCAGCTGCAAACTCGTAATTTCGCCAGAACATGAAGTTGAGATCTACATTGATATTATCTGCGTCAGGGACATACCTTTCCACGGCATCAAATGTAACTCGTTGCAACAACGTCATCAACGTAGATGTTTTGAGAATTTAAAGTTTAGGTTACAAGCACGTGTATGATCCAAAGATAGAAAATATAAAAGTAGCTCGAGCGCAACAACAAGATATAGAAACACAAAAGTACGAGTACCCAGCGGTAGAACTAGTGTTAGAGTATACAATTGCGCAAAAATCCGTTCAAAAGCACGTCAATTCAGGCCGTCAATGTCATCGATAGATTGCAACGTCTCGAATGGCCTTGCATAATACTAGGCCTTGAATTTTGTGCCACTGTTCTTCTTCAGCAGACTTCCACCCGTCTATGACAATGTCGCAATTCTACGCACCGTAGTTCTGGAGTGTCTTGATTAGCGAGCCGGTAACAAACTCACTTGCATCATAACATTGCTACACCCGACCGGGCACAGAATCTTTCCACATCAAGATGCAGTCTATATTCTGGGATACCAATAGTGCCGCGTCTCGCAATTTTGTAATGTCCGACCTTGACGTCGTGACATGTGAGGGTACTGACTAGTGTTGGATCATGACACGGTGGATGGAACAGACTGAGTCCAACCAAGAGTAGGAAATGAGACCGCTCGACTGGCATTAAGCTTTGTTGTAGTAACAATTTCCAGGTGATGTCTAATATCCTGTGCGAGGACGCCAATGTTGGAGCTGAACGTGAAAATTTGCACTACCGAGGTGGCCATGGATTATTGATTCCACGTCTATCATTCCAAAGAGTTGTCCGCACAGTAATTGAATAGTGCCGGATCATGACAGAACTCCTCATGACTGATTAGAATGGTCAACGAGTCAGATCCTTGAATCTGATTCACAATCTTGACACTCTTTTTAGTGCAAACCATAATGAGCATCATCATCATCTTGGAATGTGCAGCTCTCTGACCGAATCTCGCCGGGCGCCAGAGAATAGTCCCCACCTGATGTATGCAGGATTGACTGCTAGCGTCTGATTACGAAATAGATAACATCAATGATATTTCTGGTCAACGGTTCACTACGATCCATGATTGGTTATAGTCTAGTCGGTAGTGTGACGAATGAGCCCCACTGGCGGGCGATCTCTGTGACACCTACTTGACCAGATCACAGTGTAGGAGACGATATTGTTGCAGGTGCAGTCTTTGTCTTCCTCAATTCTGATTGCAAGCTATGCCAGATCGAGGGCTGTAAGCTGCTGCGTGATCATCCATTGAATGAGTCGCAGTTACCAGAAGGGATGTCATCGTAGAACGATTTGTTGAGTGCTTCGAATCGATAGTTCCGGTTGAGTGTATTGTAGCCTAGACCCACGCAGACAGTCCAAGCATTTATGCATTTTGACTTGTCGTTTACCTGGAGACAAGTACCCGTTATGAAACATCACGTGTAAAGACATGTACCGCTGTCAAGATGCTGATGGCCCCTATTAGACGGTCTCTGACAGGAGGTGATGGCAGATCCCAGCCTGGCTCCAATATATGGCACCACGATCCTTGATCCGACGCCTTCTGGTGAAAAATTGCCATGAGTCCTGACTTTACCTTCACAAGGTAGCATGGACGGCAGTATAGTGTAACTCTCGAACAAAAAATTTAACTATGGTTGACTGGACCGATGTTTCAATCCTAGTAATGTCAATATAGATTCGAGCCGATGCAAAGGATAACCCACTCCAGAAAATTTCGCGATCGTACAGCCATAGGCCGGCTGTGAAGAAGAATGAGTGCAATCGTGAGGTGGGCCCGTCTTGCTTGGACCAACAAACACGTTGCACACACCATAATCGTGATACTCAAGAATATCATCTGCGTCATCTTCAACTGATCAATGACAATAACCATCAGAAGTATTAATAGCGAATTATAGGCGGCCATCATTCTCCAATCTTTTTTAAAATCCAAGGGGATCGTATAGAAGTCAAAGATAAATTCCAACAGAGCGTGAATCGTTGTTGTGAGTGAACGCAGACCATGCAGACTATGCCCCGGGTCATTGGGTAAGTGAATGGCGACTGGACTGGCAGGGTCCAGGCCGAGTCTGGAGTCATTCACCGCCGGAACACTGGACAGGTTCAGCTCTTCATACGTGGGTAAGAGCTCGCTCTTATGTGCGAATTCTGAAACCATCTTCATTCGTCGATACCGGATCTTGTGCTGCAGTTCTTACGACGTGACGGATAACAAGAGTTGAATACAATGAAGAAATGAGGCTCAGAGAGCGTAGTGGTTGCTGATATAAGTAGGTGGTTTTCGTCTGAGAACTTGTGGCAGCATGATGATGAAATACTCATTTACAAAATCACTTTGAAGCCGGATGAGATCTCCCGAGACACTTGCATGAGAAGCAAGACACAAGAGCAGAAACTCACTTGATACCGCTCAGATGACCAGCTTGTATACGCTATATGCAAGCTTCAACACTTGAGAGAATCCACTGAATTGCCAACACCTGTACAAGCTTGTGCAGTAGTCGTCGCTGTTTGAGAGCCAATTTTCCACAGCTGGATCATGCTGCTTTGTAAGGCCATGACCTGAGAGTTTTATCAGCAGAGTTGCTATGGTCAAGCGAGCATGTCATAGCTGAATAGACAGCGACTACAGCTCGTTGGTCGGATTACGAGAACTGCAATCTATGTGAAACACGAGTGTTTATGACAGCTGACGGCAGGAGAATTTGATGTACATCGCCGACAGGCACACCTGGCAAAGGTGACATTCGATCTGAAATACCTACAGCTGGGATGTCAGACAGGATCTCACCACGAAAGACGTGTGGAGACAGACAAATCCGCGGACCATTATTGACTCGACGTCGAACAGGAGTCGAATGAACTTGTCAGATATCTCATTGTCTATGTCGTCAGTTTCAGAATGGAAATTGTAAAGGCAGAGTATCATGACTGGTGGCAACCCTGATCTGGCATTTACGCGGGTGTCAAAACACTCGTTCGGGCGATCGGCCGATGGTCTACAATCCATCTTCACTCCAGCCAAACTCCCATCGGCAAACCTGACAAACACTCACATCGTTGCGCTTAGTTACCCCCTGTCTGCACTCGTAAGTGTTATATCAACTCTAAAATTTCTCAGGATTTTGGCAAAGCCATTTCGCAAGTCTATCGGCCGATCGGGGCATGGATCGCGATGCTCAATATGAAAGGTGGTCAGTTTTAGTAATGCATCGAGTGTCAACGACTACTTGAAGCACCGCTTCGATCCTGTACATGGCACCACTCATCGACATTAGATACCCTACCAATCACGATGAAAGTCTTTGTCACTGGAGGCTCTGGACTGTTGGGAACGCACGTCATTCCTGAATTGATCAGTCATGGTCACACTGTCACCTCGCTCGTCCGCTCAGAGACATCCGCCAAAGTAGTCACCTCACTCGGTGCGCAGCCCGTGTATGGACAACAAGTCTGTAGCCAGGGTAATTGTGTATTTTCTTAGCCGTAGTTTCTAGCATCTAATTTACAACATAATCAAACATACTTGATTGGTCGACGTGTGGCTCATGACATGTGTGGTCCTGATCTCATTGATCATTTCATGCTGACAGACAACCCGTCACCTATGAGCTGACAAGAGTGTGGACGCCGACAATGAGTAATCATCCTTACGGGCAGAGTCCTGAATGGTCTGCAAACGAGACGGATGGTAGAGATAGGACAACGTTCTGTATCGTTTCTGACTCATCTTACCTTCAAATAAGGTGCAGAAAGTTGCATTTGCTCGTACCAGATATTCACTGGTAAGAAAGGTGCAGCTGTTTCGATCACTGTGCTTGTTGCAGCTCTGGTAATGGCTCTGCGATATCCTGTGATCGTTCTGAGGTAGATGGCAAAAAGTTCTACTGGTGGGGTTGAACGGCTCGATCTTCTATTCCTAGTAATGTCAATATAGATTCGACCCGAATCAAGGGAAAACCCACTCCAGTACAGCTCGGGGCTGTACAGTCCTAAACCGGCCGTGATCACAAAGATGAGTGCAACCGTGAGGTGGGCCCATCTTGCTTGGGCCAACACACACGTTGCACTCACCATCAATGTGATACACAAGAACGTTACCTGAGTCATCTTTGACTCATATATGACGGTGACCACCACGAGAATGAGTAACGAATTATATGCAGTTACCATCCTCCAATCTTTCTTGAAGTCCAGGGGCTTCGTGTAAAAGTCGAACACGAATTCTATGAGACCGTGCATGATTGTTGTCAGTGACCGTAGACTTTGAATGTGCTGCGGTATATCAGGTGGCATCGAGCTGGCAATGTCCTGGCCAAGTCTGGCATCATCCGTCTCCGAAGCACTGAACAGATTCAGTTCTTCATACATGGGCAATACCTCACTTTTATCTGCATACTTCGAAGTCATCTCCGTTTGCTTGTATCGGATTCTGTGCTGCCGTTTATTTTAGAGTACAACGTAAGATAACAAAAGTAGGATACAATAGTAGGATGCAATGAAGAAAGAGGGAGCGCAGCGGGCGCTGATATAAACAGGTAGGTAGTCGTCCTCAGAGGAGTCGTGTGAGAAACTTGTGGCACCGTCACACAAGCCAAGAGGAAACCACCAGAGCTCAGACACAAGATTCCCCCAATTCGGGGAGACGAGATCTCGCGAGACATCTGCATGAGGAGAAGCAGGACACAAGAGCAGACACTTTACTCACTGAATTGATCCTCTCGGTGTTAATTTCAGCTTCATACCGTTCAGATGATCAGCTTGCATATACGCGAGCTTCAACACTTGGAAGTATTCTCTGACCTGCCAGCACTTCTATAAGCTTGTGAAATAGTCGCGGTCTGGAATCGAATCTTCACAGCTCGTCCATACTGCTTTGTAAGGCCTCAATCCGAGAGTTTGAACTCAGAGGAGTTGCTATGGTCAAGCGATTGTGTCATAGCTGTATGCACAGTGGCGATAGCTCATTGGTGGAATTTTCAAGACTGCAATCTATCTGAAACAAGACTGCAGATGTCGGCAACTGTTCGATGAGAATCGCGAGGAATCGGAGAATGCAGCTCGCTCGCTCTCACACACTGTTGAAATCCTGACAACTTGCTTTCCTCTTTTCTATTCTCGTTCCCATGACGAACCAGGGTAGATGGCTGTCATTTATGAGTGCTATTCTCACAACGAAGGTGGTTGCATCATGATAGCTGCAGGCATCAGCCAAAGCCTAGAAAGTCAGAAAAGTTTTGTGATAGCTGTAGAGAAGAAGGATAAAAATGTTCTCAATTTTCACTAAATCAACGTTTATGTATACCGTTGTGAAATGAAGACACTCAGAGCCCTTCTTTCTCAACATTCTGCAGCTTGACGACTAGATGAGGAAGGCCCCGCCCTCAGTGTAGAGTATTTGTCCTGTCACATATGAACATCGAAAGAGATACAAGTACGACTCTGCGACTTCATCCGCAGTGGCTGGGCGACCTGTCAACAATTTTTTGGCATAGACTCCGACTAGATCACTCCTCTCCTTATCACTCATGCCATCAAAGAGTTCCGTCATGACGAGACCAGGCGAAACACAATTTACCCTGATTGGAGCCATGTCGACTGCCAGATTTCTCGTGGCGGCCTCAACAGCACCTACACGCAGACGCATCAGTATCAACGCGAAACTATTTTGGAATCAATGAGTGACTTACCGACAACGCCAGTCAATGGAGTCCATCCTGGCGCGGGTTTCTGCGTGGTTGCGCCAGAGGTGAGTGTTATCGTTCCATTAGCATTGATCTGCTTATATGAAATCTGGATAGCTCGAAGGACAGACCAAAATCGATCATTTGAGCCATCACGAATCACATTCAAGTCGATACCGTCCGGAAATTTTTCACTTGGTAATGAGCCGCCTGCAGTGAACACGAGATGATCAAAGTTGCCCAGATCCGCAAAGAATGCTGGGACGTTCTCCATACTGCTCATATCGATGGTTTTGCCTGAGACCTTGCTACCAGGACTTCCAAAGCTTTGTAACCTCCGTACCGCATCGTCAATCTTCGATTGCGATCTCGATCCGATCACGACTTCCTGGGCTCCTTCCTTGAGTACCAATTTAGCAACTCCAAACCCAATTCCAGAGGAGCCTCCGATGATGATGAACTTTTTGCCAGACACTGCTGATTTGCCGGAGAGTTCTGCAGACATGATGTCTTTATGCCCACAACTTTCTCAACAAGTCATAGTCGTCGTGCAACAAAAATATTCGGTGAAGACAGTGGACAATTTACATCTGGGGTGTCAATCACGGCTCCGCAAACGATGACTAATTCGTATCTACAAACTGTTAGCCAGTAAGGAAAGCTATCATCAAACATTGCCAAACGTGCCGCGGGGACAACCAACAGGTTTATGAAGAGTGGACAATTGATTTCTATAGACCACTAGATAGATCATGAGACGTAATTCTAGTCGATAACATTTATCACAAACGACAAGATCGATATGTCCCTTGAGTATTAACCTCACAAAACATGAGCAAATATTACCATGACCATTCCATTGGCATACAACAATGATCAGGGTTGTGATTCAGCTTTGTCCCAGACCCGTGTGCAATCCGTTTCAGACTTTGAAACCATTCAATTCCTGCACTAGACCATAATGACTTGGTGTCCAGCCTGTCCACTCCCTGGTCAGCGTGGAGGTGACTGGGTTGTTCATCGTCATGAGCTGACCGATGAATCCATAGCCGCTTGTCGCTATCCTTTCTTTCGACACACTCTCCGTTTTGATGCCAAGTTTAGACGCAATGGTCTCTGCAATAGTCTTGACGGGGACGAGCTCATCAGTAGCGTGTAAATTGACTCCAGAAGGACCTTCAGTGAGTGCCAACCTGTAGAGGACTGCCGCGTCCTTGACGTGCACCGCAGGCCACGACTGAGAGCCGTCTTCGACATAGGCTGCTGTTCCATTCTTCTTCGCCACGTCAATCTGTGTACTGATGAACGGGTGAATTCTGTCTGGACTATGTGTGACTGGCGCAAGTCGCAAATTGATGGCCCGCAAACCCTTGGCGCCGTAAGAAAGTGTCAACACTTCCGCCAAGTGTCTGGCCATACGATCGTTTGGGATCTTGTCGGCAGTCTCGTCATTGCCAGCATTTCCAAACGTGCCGGAACTATTGACGAAAGCTTTTTTCCTGCTATCGGTGGTGGTTGATGGAGAAGAAGAGTCTAATAGCGCATCGCAAACCGCTTTGATGGCGTTTCGATCCTCCTCGTTCGCCTGTATGCCACCACCAGTAAAGGCGATTGCATGATTGAAAGCAAGATGAATCACCGCATCAGCTTCCTTGCTCGCGTTGGCCAAGATGGCAAGGTCGGTGTGTTGTCCATAAACAGGCTGCGCACCGAGCGAATTGACTACTTTGGCAGATGCCTCTGAGCGGACGAGCGAGGTGACGGTGTGACCATGACTGACCAATTCAGGAATGACGTGCGTTCCCAACAGTCCAGAGCCTCCAGTGACAAAGACCTTCATCGCGATTTGCAGGATATTCAACGTCGATGAGTATTGTCGTGTAGAGGATCAAAGCGGTGCTTTAAGTAGTCGTTGACACTCGATGCATTACTAAGGTGGACCACCCATCACATGTAAAGCATCGCGATGGATTCCTCGATCGGCCAATGGGATCTTGAGGTCAATTCTACAAGATCCTACAACATTTAAGAGATGGTATAACGATTGCGAGTGCAAACGGGGGAATATTTACGCGCGACAACATGATTATTTGTCAGAAGTGCCGACATGGGATTTTGGCTGAAATCACAGTTGGAATCTTGTAACCCATCGGCCGATCGCCCGATCGATTTGTTTGACTCCACGTAAATTCCCGATATGGATTGACATCAATTATACCACGCTGCCCACACGCATTACATCTTTGAAGAGTTATACATATCATACAGTTTTCAAGTAGAGAAGATAAGACAACTTTAAAAACCCTGAAGTAAAAGTTCTTGATGCGTTTTACTAATCACACGCACGACATTGTCCCCAGAAGAACTGTACTCACGACCGACTTGATTCATCCTTCCATCTGGCATTGAAAGCTCCTCGTGCAGCACTATATCGAGAGAGAGGGTTTTGATTATGTTGTGAATAAGATGCGAGGAACTACGGCTAAGAAAATACACAATCACCCTGGCTACAGACTTAGCATTTGTTGAATGGCGAAGCCGCCAAGACGGCCTCGGAAGGATAGAACCTGAATATTGTCAGTGTGCGACCATACTTTGACCGAGATTGAACATACCAGAAAGTCACGGCGATGATGACGTATAAAGACATTAGAATCATGCCTTCAGCCCAATTCGACTTGCCATCAGCGACAGTTGCATTGACTAGAACCACAGTCAAGAAGAGCACAATAGACTCGAGAGGATCGAAGAGTAATGTCAGTGGTTTGCTAGCGCACCACGCCAGCAGAGTGATGACCGGAATGACAAAGAGAGCAATTTGAATACTTGAGCCGACGGCGACTCCCATCGACAGATCAAGCTTGTCTTTGTACGATACCGACACCTACATCCACATTAGCATAGATGAAGAGCTCCTCAAATTCGTGAACGTACAGCAGTGACGTGCTCTGCAGCGTTACCAACGATTGGCAAAAGAATCAAACCGACCCACTGTTCTGTCAGCAGAAACCCTCAATGTAATAAAGTGGCAAACCTGTTGCGAAATTGCACCAGTGTCTGTGACACCGTTGATCGAATCGACTAACCACTCACTCGTGACTCCGACAAGTGCGGTGACGATCAATAGAAGCACGATGGCAGCACCGACATTTAATTGTGGAGTTTCCTCCTCGGAAACAACCAACTCCGTTTCCAGATCAGGATGTTCAGCTGCGTGCTTCGCCTGAGCATGGGTCAATGCCAAATGTTTATTTTCGTCCTCATTGTAAAGATGTACATGGGTCGAAAGACTAAAGTAGAGGTAACAGCCGTAGATGAAAAGCAAGATGAGAGCCACGCCATGACTCAGTTTGAGGATCTGACTGACTTGTTGCTCACTAGACTCGAGAAGATTCTGACCCATGCCTAGGACACTGTGGAAACCGGCCGGGATAAGGATGGCAATGACGGCAATCAGCAGGAGAGAGGTGTTGAGCTGTGCGGCAGTAGCCATCACGGACTGTTCGCTGAAGCGAACACCACCAACGAAGAATGACATTCCAAGCACAAGCAGCAGATTGGAGTAAATTGATCCGATCAGAGACGACTGGACAATCTGCAATTGACATTTGAACTATGTGCCATCAGTCAAGAGCCTGGCTAAAGAGTGGTGCAGTTATACCAAGGCCAAGATGGCAACAATGAGTTCCACGACATTACCCAGAGTAGCATTGAGTAGACCTCCTTTTCAAATCATCAGTAAATCGTCAATAGTGAGACACATCGTGACTGACCAATAGTTTGTCCAACTCGTAGACTGAGCTCTTCTGTAGCAAATCCGAGCAGCTTGGCCAAAGGAATGATGGCCAGGAGAGAAAAGACAAAGACCACCACCGGCTGTTTCTCCTCGATGGTAAAGTGTAATATCCACGAGATTGGGATACAGACAAGCAAGACATTGAGCCAGGAGGCTTTCCACGTTGCGTTGAATGATTGTGCCCACGTTGGCTCGTGAGTAAGCTTCTTTTCTGGAGTCATGAGCGCAGTGCCCCAGCGTTTGAGTAGTCCGCCCTGCTGCGGATTCATGTTGCCAGTGGTGCCTCGCCTGGGCAGAGATCCAGAAGCTGCGGCACCCATGTCGCTACGCACTGTCGAAGGCCAAGTCCCAGCCCTACTACCGGAACGCGTATCACTGGGTCCTGCCGTTGCTCGTCTGATGGGACCTATATTATCGCCATTACCCTTTTCAATGTCGGAGGCAAAAGCATTGTTATTTATTGCATCGCGTTCGCCAATGGTCTGTAATCTACCTGACGTCTCCGACGTCATTTGTATTGTATTGTACAGACTATTTTCTCTTCTTGTATGCACTTGATGTAGTCACAGCAGTTATGTCGTCTGTAAGAACACTCACAGACGTGTATGAACGACGTAATGACACTCACCCAGTGTGTGAGCTCGATTACACCACATTCGTAAGGAGGGAAAGGGTAAAAGGAGGCTGAGTCGAAGGTGCGGCAGAGAATACCCAATCAGGATTGAGTTGAAAAGTACAAAACCTCCAGATTCCAACTTTGAATGGCAGAGAAGTGAGAGAAGGAGACTCCACAAGTTGATTGTGTGGCAAACATGTTGGTGGCGCATAAAAACAAGCTTCTGATCAACCTTAATTAGGGTTGTTGATCGAAATCATTCTCCTTCACTCTCTCAGTCTTTACTCTGTCTATCTTCACACTCAGTCTCGTGCTCATTGATGACTGCTGATATGGTCCAAGTTTCTCTCCATGTCTGAGCAAGTCTCAGTTCTGAGATTCACATGATCAGTGTCTATCAAGCTGATTAGCTTCATTCTCAAGACTACTCGCAAACGCTGCTATGGAGTTCACCTGATACCTCTAAAGATGCAAAGTCACATCTTCGGAGCATTTCATGGTCAGCAAAGAAATAACAGTCATTCACGCAGACGTTTCATCACGATAGGAACATCAGCAGGAAAAGTGTGGTGAAACGTGATTTACCACCTGGAGAAGCTTTCTATGCAGGGCAAAGAGATTTTGACCCCAGGACACTCGTTGCCAATCTAGCTGAAACCTCTTTTTTTTTCCAAGAATAGCTCAGGGAGTCAGCTTCGATCAATGCTGCACTCTTACCACGGCATCGCTCACATATTTCCCCTCTCTTGTTCATGTCACTTCCACCGCTTGTGTCAGCATAAGAACAGGATAAAGAAAGTGACGTGCAGTCGTGTAGGACATCAGTATGCTGGCGATACAGTCGCTACTCCTCGGAGTCATAGTGCTCCTGGCGCGTCAAGTATGTATGGAGTCTGAACCATCCTGCTCGAGGCACAATCTAATAATCTTCAGTCGCTTTCTATGACGACTTTGAGCAGTCTGCGATAGCCTTTACGAGACCATCCACTACTCGACCTGGTCCAGACGACTTTGTTGTGTCGAAAGAACCCATCGAAGGACAGACCACCTACCGTACTATTCATGAAGCCACCACAGCGATATGGGAAAAGGAGGCAGTCAATGGTCGACTCGTCACTGTGTTCATCTATGCAGGTAAATTGGAAACTCAAGCGTCATGTCTCGTGAATTGCTGACTTTTTGGCAGGAATATATGAAGAGACACTCTTCTTCAACAGATCGGGCATCACAGTATTCAGAGGGTACTCTGAATTTCCAGACGACCCGAACAGGAACCAAGTCACCATCAAGAATGACATTGCTGTGAACACCCAGGCAGGCGATCGCCCAAACTCAGAGTCTGCCACCTTTCACTCTCGAGCCGATTACCTGCGCATGCACAACATTGACCTCACAAACGTCTACGGCAAGACGAAAGACTATGCTTCCCTCGGGTTCGCCATCGGTCACCGCGGATACGCCTCTTTCTATGCTTGTCGCATCTTTGGCAATCAAGATACGCTCGATCTGAACGCACAAACAAACATCTTTGTGTACAACAGTGTGGTTGCAGGTTCAATCGACTTTATCTGGGGATCTGGATCTGGCTACTTTCTCAATTCCACCATCATACCGAACTATGCCGGAGGTGCCATCACGGCTCAGAAGAGATCGGGTCTGAGTGTTTCTGGCGGTCTCATCTTCGACAAATGTACAGTTGCGGCAGAACACGGTGTCCCTGATGGCTCGGTCTTTCTTGGACGACCATACTCTGAATTCGCTCGTGTTGTCTGGATCTCTAGTTATCTCGACGCATCCATCAGTCCTCTTGGGTGGCAAATATGGAGTCCTGCCCATCCACAGACCGAACACGTCCTGTTTGGCGAGTACATGAATATCGGGCCCGGAGCTGCAACCACGCCCGAGTCGAGGGCCTCCTTTTCCAAACAAATGACTTTGCAAGAGCTGATTCCCTTTGAGCTCGAACGCTTCTTCAAGGCTCATGGCATTGCATGGATCAATGTATCGGAACTAAAGGTGCCCTTGTTTAGCACGCGAAAGCCAGGCACCCTCCAGCCCATAGATAGGGACTAGTGTGGGCACTACTGTTTTTCAATAATAGCATCATTCATTAATATACTCTTGGCATTCACTATTTTATACCGTTCATTTCTATATCAGAATTGGCATATGACAAGAATTGCCCGGTATGGCAGGTACAATATTTATTGATGCTGACGCCATGTATATGATGCTATATCACTTTCTCCTCCTCAATATGAAGATATCACTTGACTATCGTCTAGCAAAGTTTGGACTCCTGCTCCAGAGACTCTTCCACAAGTAGGCCTCACTCAACAACATCTCCACGTCCTTGTCGGTCCAATTCTGCGTGGGCAGATTCTGCAAGTAAATCATAATCTCTTGAAACTCCAAGGTCTGCAAGTGTGCTGAAAATTTGACTAGGAATGCGGTGCAGACATAGAGATGAAAGTCGGAGAATCCATTGGGTTCAGAGAGATACGTGTCCCACATCCTGGTGACGCAAGAGATGCTGAGTTCCCTCATGAGTAGACAATTCATCCACCGAAAGGAAAATTGAATAAACTCGATATTTTCCGACTCGAGGTGCTTGACCAACGGACTATCGATGCGGTGCGTCAATTCACGCAAGTGATGGACTTGTCTCGTGATGCCTGGTTGCGAATGGATGTAATTATCTTGAATCCCATCCAATAATTTACTCAGACACCAATAACAATCCGCTTCCACCGCATTGCGCAACTCTACCGGTAACTCTTCCGGATCGTAATTGTCCACCGCACAATTCAAGTACGCACCCAGGAAGACCTGGTAGAACGGTGTCAGGAGATCGTTGATGCCCTGGACGTAACCCGATGCAGGATGTCGCATGGCCCATATATACAAGATGCGTTCCAGACTCCGTTGCGTCGCTGGAAACTGATATAGACGTATCAAGGGATTCGTCCGTGGGACATCTATATGTATCTGATGCCACACCGCCTGATCCAGACCTCGAGCATAACTATTGCTCTTCTTATGACCCTTGTCGTGCGTCGTCTTGTCGCCGAAAGTCTCCTTTACGGCTTCTATATACTCCCTCCTCTTTCGTTGCAATGTATTTATCCGATGACTCTGTGACAGTGGAAGATAACCCAAGAGTAACTGCCATACCATGGGTCGCAACTCTTCTGGGACGCCGTTCCATGCCAACTTTCTCAAAGCAGAAAGATCAATGTTGGGCGCCGTCAAGATGCGTCTGAATCGATCTATGCGGCTAGTCTTGCCAATCTGCTCGTCTCTGAGACTGTCATTGTCCTCAACGTCCGGAGTTTGTGTCGCTTTCGTAGCATGATACTTTGTGTCGCAAAGCTTACCAGGATCGTTGAGAATGTCTGTACAATGTGTGCGAAGGCCGCCCTTGGCTTGTGGAACTGGGTAATGTGGAAATGAGTGTGTCTTTTTGAGTGGTGCCAAGGTGACGCTCTCGAACGATGAAGGACGATGCTCGATACTCTTAATCATCATCTGTCGCCGCCTCTCTGCAGCACGATGACTGTCGTCCAAATCGCTCGCCCAATCATCTTCCGTTTCCTGCAATAAATTGTTTAATTTTGTGCTCGGCTTGCCATACTTTGACGAACTCATTGGATTAGGTGTCGAAGATCGAGAGATGCTCGCTGCTTGCTGTAGAGATGGCAGATCTGTATGTGAATAGGATGCGCCATAGACATTGCCATTGCTTGAGGTATGATGCAGACCGGCCGGGCCATTACTAGGTATTCTGCGTGCTTGAGAGCCATAAACACCGGAATTTCCCTGGTCCGACGAGGACAGCTGCACCATCTGCTTCATCCTTGATCGGCTTCAGCAGAAGATCTTGAATGAAACACAGTCGATTCGCAGACAGCTATTAAAGACAACGATACCCAAGCTCGACTGCAACGATGACGGGGTTGTATGGAGTTATTGGACGAAAGCACATGATGGAGTCGTTGCATCTGTGCTCCAGCCGTCGTTTAGATCGTACTGTCTCGGCTACATATTACGATTCCCGGGGTGATTATTCGAGCTTCTCAAGATTATTGTTCTGTCCTCCTACTAGTCCCGCAACCTGATAGTATTGTTGAAGCAATTTCATGGACTGATCAGTGAAATGTACAGGGATGAAATATGATTTGGACTATAATATACATTGAATTGATCATTCATCAAACTTCATAAGCTGCTATGCCCTCGTTCAAAAGCGCAATCTCCGACTCAAAGTCGAGTGTTGCACATCCACGAACCTGGAATCGTACTCGCACCTGACCATTGTAATTATCCTGCTTTGCTTGGATCCGGAAGACATAAGTCTGACCCGTACCTTTCTGGAAAACTTCTGCCGCAGCCTGTTCATCCTCGTCCTTGAGCTTCTGCAAGCTGGTAGCGTCCATACCCATGATCTGTCGTCCCACATCATCAAAACAACTCAACCATTGTTGCCCGGTATGGTCATTGACCGAAATGGTCATGATGTAACGGTACTCGGGACTTGCGTGGGACTTGTCGCACTTTTCACATCGCCATCCACCCTCTCCATCTTCAAGAACTTTTTTATTGCAACCCTCACTGCGGCAAGCAGGGTACGAAACACCCTCTTGCTTGATAAACACTACAGTTGCCTTTGTAGCAAAGTAGTCGGGTGTCTCACCCATGCCGAGGTTCTCATCCTTGACCTGGGCCAGCGTCTTTCGAGGATCTTGTCGACCAGTAGCACCAGCCAAAGCCATCGTGCTAGCATGTGTGTTGAAATTGCCGGATTTGCCAGAAGCTTCATACCAGCCCTTGAGCGAGTATGCCTCTGGTATCTCCGGGTTCACCTGCATCAGGGAGGAATTCGACATTGAAAGTGTCCGGCCTCCAAAGTCGCTGACACGAAGACCTTTCCAGGCGACAATTTCTTCGCCTCGCAAATTGAAATCTGTGGTAGCTTGCTTTCCCCATACAGTCAATTTGACCGAGAACCCAGACTCGTCTACAATAGACAAATCTCGTTTGGAATATGGTTTCGAAGTGGTCTTTGAAGTGATCTCACCAGCTTCGCCAATCTCCTTAATGACGGCAATGATGTCAACGGTGGCATCCTTCTCGACGCTGTCCAACTGGGAAAGTGGCAAGAAGGAAAACTTGATTTGTGGAACGTCTTCGCCGTCATCGCAGGGCGTGATCTCCGTGTCGCGCTCAAACATGAGTTCGTACTCGTTATTTACATTACTGAATTGTTTCTTGGCAATGTTGACTCGACATTTGGTGATTGTATAGACTTGACCCTCCTGCAGCACTTCATACAAATTGTCGACGGCATCATTGAATCCCGTCGCTCTAATCTCTCCCGACTCGTCCATGAATGTGCATGAAAAGAGCTTACCTTCACCTTTCTGATTGTGCCATTGTTTGATGTCTGATTTCGTGATTACCCGCGCCTTGATTGTCCACTTGTTTTGATAGGGCGAGAGCGCTTCTATCGGGTAGATGGCAGAATTGCCCATGGCGCCTCCATTCGTGCTTCCCCTATTGGCCTGCCTTTCCTGCTTCTTTGGCGCATTCGACGTGGGATTATTTCCATAGAAATTGGTAGATGTGGAAGCGACCGGTTCGGCCTTGACTCCACCAGAAGCGGCCGCGGAATCGACTGCAGGATCCAAGGCGGCAGGATTGCCGACCTTGTCGATAGGAGGTTCATTCAGAGGCTCTGCTTCGAGCATGATGATAATCTTGCGCTCTTTCATCTTGTTGATGGTGAAGCCGACCAATTTGACCAATGCACCTTTCGTGATCCGGCCAGAAGAGACCAATTCGTTCAATTGAGTGGCCACCATGGCTTGTATGAAATTCGTCCCATCCGAAAGCACGACTCTATATCGATCTGTACCCCCTGTAGACGGCAGTAATTTGACCTGTAGTATCTGTAGAATCGTATTGCGAGGCGGATTGTCCGTCTCGGTCTCCCTAAATAAAGAGTCAGCTCATGGATCATGAAGAAGAAAAGACCAGTTTACACCAACGCCCTCAGAGATCCTGGTACGAGTCGGTCCGACATTGATGACTTGCTTCAAATACAAAGGGTCGTCCTGAGAAATGTCGTGTTGTACAGAGGCTGTTGTGACTGACTGACCTGAACAAGTATGTGTCGCCTCTTGATATCGCGCCCGTTGAATTCAATGCATGCGAAGGCGCAAAGCGACGCGAATTAATAATTTCAAAATCGCAAGTAAGACGCGTAAAGCATCCACGTGACTGCGGCAATAAATGAACGAAAAATGATCAGTAATAAAAAGATCAGATTCATCAAAATGCAAACTCAACCAGACTACCGTGACTCTGATAAATCGGGGGCTCCATCTTGATCACGCGTCGTAGTCGGTCACCACCACACACAGAAATTTGAGCTACGCGTAATATATA